>LPNX010027960.1:82406-104103 GCA_001517045.1 Pseudotsuga menziesii
GATGGTTACACAAATGGATAGAGATCAGGGACTATGTGTGTGAGAGAGAGATAGAGAGATAGAGAGAAGGAAATATAGAGAGAGATGGAGAGAGGGTGTGTGGATGTGTTTGGGAGAGACAAAGGGGGGAGGTTAGCTATAGAGGGAGATGGGGTGTGGTGTTCCAAGACCAAGAGGTGTGTAATATTGTTTGAGGGGTGAGTGGTGAGATAAGGAAGGAGCGGGGAGAGAGAAAGAGTGGGAGGGAGGGAGGGGGAGAGAGGAAGAGGGGGAGGGAGGGGAAGAGAGGAAGAGAGGGAAGGAAAGGGGTGATAGAGATGGTTGTAGATGCAGAAGGATGGGAAGGAGAGAAATAGAGATGGTTAGATAGAGAGGGATGGAGAGTGTGTGTGTATATGTGTGTGAAGAAGATGTCACTTTAACCTAGAAATAGGTATGTAAGACCAACTTCACGTTATAGGTCGATTGAAAGATCAATTGAATATTTTTATTTTAGAACTAAAATTGAGACAAGTTTAGTTAAACTAAGATCCGAATGTTTTGATCAAGATTCTAAATAAGAATGGAGGAGCTTATACATTGTATCCAGACTATCAAAATCTTATGAATGTGGAGGATTTGGAAGAAAAATGGTGGTGGGAAATGATTTGGATAATTAAAGATCCAAAAAGTCTAAAATTCTCATATGTCTTTCTCTCAACTCAAAAGTATTGATCGAATATCTCGATCAAAAGAAAAATAATGAAGGTCTTGGACTATGTTATATTTGTTGGAAAGGTGGAGAAGACATATCCCACATCTTCATGAAATGTCCCTTTTCTATTCAATTTTGTAATAAGATAGAATGTTGATTAGGAAAGAAGGATATTTGGCAGTTCGAGTCGGTGGAGGTAGGCCTAAAAATATGGTTTTCATGAGAATATATATACAATTATAGAGAAATGACTTTCCTAATTAGATGGAATATTTGGAATTATAGGAATGCTGTGTCTTTTGAGAATTGTCCCTACCATTCTATAGAGGTTTCTACTGCTATGTTCTCTTTGAATAAACATTTGAAGGAAGATTCAAAGATTAAGATCAATATACATTCCCATACACATGCACCATTATAAAGGTACCATGCACCATTATTCTACTAAGGGTTTATTAAAGTTTGTCATCTTATCGTATAAACCAAACAATATGAAACCCTTCGATTGGACTAGAGTAGGCCAAGATACCGAGATCCAAGCCAAGGATTCAATTCAAGTATCCAAGCCCAACTATGACTGACTTACAATGATTAGCTATCAATACGAGATGACCGAATGACAATAATTTTCCACATATATAACATACAATGTATAATAGGTAGGTGAAGTTGTTACAAATTTATAGAAGCTCAAATCCACAAATATTCAACTTTCAACTCTTTATGCAAGTATCAATATATATTTACATTCTTTGTATTCTAAATCCATATTCAAGCATAGCTACTTTGACACATTGGAAAAAGGGAAAACTTATTCTATATTACCTAGTAGATATGGGAAGCTACAAGATACCCTTTCTGCACTTTTCCCTTCTTATATTTATCCTACTACTAATTGATTTGAGGTTGGTAGAGAGTCAAACAATGTTAATTGAAATGCATTGTCTAGTTTAGGAAAAGGGGTTTTCTTAGTCTAAATTATATGATTCATAACTCCTCTTCATCCTATTGGAAGGAAATCTAGACAGAAGTCCTAAGTCATTTATGTATCCATTTCAATAACATTCCCTTAAAGGTTGATACATTGTTTTACCCTACTTGCATTTTTTAATGCATTTTATATCGCATATGCGTTATAATGCATATGCATTTTGTATTACATATGTGCTATATCACATATGCGTTATAACACATGCATTTTTTTATCACAAGTATGGTTTGTAAAATTTAAAATTTCAGCGGGAATAAAGATAGGCACCATGTTCGAAAATAGATTCATACTACCGAACCTATTGGATAGGACAAATAAACTAGGTCTATTGCATTTATTTCAGAACTCTGTGAATATGATGACACTAATACATTTGATCGGATTTTTCCACGAAATATTTCCACGTTTTGAACATTCATGGATTAATACTTCATTTTTTTTATCATGGTGGAAAAACCATGGAAATATTGACAGTTTTAATTTTATTGGAACTTTTGTCGCTATATCGACGATATATGGCTATCTTTGCACACCTGCCAAACCAATGCCAACTTTCAATTGGGTCAACTCATGCATTTTTGACACATTTGATATAGTTGCAACAAGGTTATTGGTGATTGATTGAACATGGATTGAGGTCGGATTTATTTATCAACCATATCCAAAAATAGAGAGATCAATGATACTCTGCTTCTTCAATGGGTGACTCAAACGGAAAAAGATTGGCCAACCTTTAGAGGACAATATGGAACCTGTGGGAAATGACATGCCTTCACTTTCCCTTAAAGAAGATGTTGTTGTCACAACTTTGGTTGGAATGCATGGAAATGAAAATGCAGATCAATGGGAGGAATTTGTGAACAATGATATGGACCATTCACCAACAAGTGATGAAGACCTAATTCATTCCAAATATTCTTTTGATGGTAGAATTTTTTTTCTTTATTTGATAAAATGGTACATTTCAAAGAACAATCTACCTTGTGGGAGGATTCATTCAAAGCTAGCGACGAATTGCGCAGAACTAAGGATGTCCAAATTCTTGATTTGGTACATTGTGTTACAGGTTTAGAGAAAATAATTGTGGAAACTAAAAAAATAATTGGCCAGAAGGATCAACTTATTAAGGATCAATGTTCTAAATTTACCGTAGTTCAAGCAGAATCGATTTCTGACCTTGACAGATTGAAAGACATGTATCAGGATCAAAAGAAAAAAGATAAGGAAACTATAGGGAGACTTGAAAATTAGCTGCAAAACATGCCTGAAGTTTTGAACATGCCACCACTAGAAACTTTATTTGGTAAGGAAGCATAACTTCACAAGGATTGAAGCAGAAAGAAACATTTATTGCAGGTTTGAAGGTTGAGTTTCAAATGGCATTGAGAGAAATGATCATTAAACAACAAAATGAGACTGCAGAATATGAAGCAAGATTGGAAAAATTGAATAAAACAATTAAAAACAAAAATGAGTTGCTACCAAAAAAGAGAATTGAAAGGATTTCAGCAACTCTCAAGGATAAAAGTGTTGGAAGAGGAAAAAAATCAATAGTCAAGGGTAAACAAGTTTGCACACTAGAAGAATCAACAGTCAAGGGTAAACAGGTCTGCACACCAGAAGAATCAATAGTCAAGGGTAAGCAAATCTGCACATCATAAAAATCAATAGTCAAGGGTAAACAAGTCTGCACACCAGAAGAGTCAACATTCAAGGGTAAATAGGTATGCACACCAGAAGAATAAACAGTCAAGGGTAAAAAGGTCAGCACAACAAAAGAATCCAAAGTGGAGGTTAAAAAGGCCATCACACCAAAAATTTTTGGCAGTACAAAACTAGGTGATGTAACTATGGAGAGCTTACTCCAGTTTCAAAAGTCCTTGCAACAACAAGAGAAGACCTTGAATGAAGCTACTTCAACAATTAATGTTGTAGAGTTTACATTTGGCTCATCATATCCAACATTGAAGAAGAAGATAGAGGAGAAGGAGGCTGAAATTAGAGACCTTCACCAAAAAATATTGAAGAAGGGAAAAGCACTACATTTTGGATGTGATAGTCATATATTCGAAATCCCAAATTAAAGCTTTGCAAAATAAACCTATGGCGGAAGCAATTTTGTATACTCCATCTGATATCAATTTGAGGGCACAAGAGCTCGACAAGGAGGTAGAATAGGTCAAGAGAAAATTAAGTGCAATTCAATCTGACCTGAAGCGGGAAAATGATGATCTTAAAAGAAAGGAAGATGAGCACTCAAATTAGAAAAATAATAATGCAGAGATGTTGAAGAAATTCCTAGAAGAAAAAGATAGATTGCATACAAAAGTGATAAATCTTGCAAACAAAGTGAAAGAGCAAGAAAAAAAATTAAAACATATGGCCTACGAAGCTTCTGTAGAATTGGAGGGTTTTGGAAACGGCAAGAGAAGCTATAGTGAATTTTCTTGTTCTAAAAAGGAGGAATTGCAAAAACCTCCCAACTTCCAAGGAGACTAGATTTCTAAAATTAAATGGTGTACATTTGATGTCTATGTACATATTAATATTGTTGTAATATAAATTGTCAGTATTTCTTGGAAATGCATATATTTTGATATAGTTAATGTGTTTCTAATGTGTAATACAAGTATAATGTGTAATCCATATGTGCATTTTTCCTATGTCTAAGAGAGTTTAATGTGCAACCCATACTGAGAAGTGTGTATGAAAGTACAAATGATGAAATATATTCTTCGTAATATATTCTGCAAATGAATTGACATGTGAAATATATTCTACAAATGAATCGAAATATGAAATATTCTTGAAATATATTCTACAAATGAATTGACAGATCATGATTTCATGCTATATTGAATAAATTGCACTATAACATAGACATACCAACCTTTTCTACAAACTCTTGTACTCATTTCTGTAAATTGTAAGATCTATAGTAAAATCCAAGTCATCCAAAACAACAATTGATAATATTTTCCAATTTTTCATGGCCATAACTAAAAATGCACACCAATTCCAATCGAAGTACATTGTAGGTATGAAATTTGGAAGTTTGCATACAAAAACCTAATTAGACTAGTATAGTTTTAATTTAATACATAAATTAAACTTCTATTGTGAAATATGAATGCATCCAACATTTGAAATGAGAACAGAACAACTGTAAATGTTGGTTTCTTGTTGATGAGCATCATTGTTTGGAAACCAATTTCATGGGTACAAGTTTGTATGGTCTATTTCTTTTTTATTATAATATAAATCATCATCGTTCCTTGCAGAAATTAATAAATGAGAACATAACATATATAATACATTGTGAGGACACAAACAGAGATAATGCAAAAATATAACAAGATCGATACTAAAGAAAGTTTTAAAAGGGGCCCAAGACCATTTTTTATTATATTATGCTTTCATTACAGAGTAGAGGGATAGTTTATAGTTTAATCAGTAACATCAAACAACTCCTTCAATAATAACTGTCCATACTACCTATTAAATTCTAGTTATAGACCTCAAGGGTCGGATTGACCATGTTACAAGTGGATTTCATTTCAGTGAAAATGAAATGTGGATTCACCCACAAGCCAACTTGTCCTCTACTGTACTTTCCTTTCGTTAAACGAAGATACCAACTGCCATGGAACAAGGAAAGCATGATAGTGCAAAATAGTGGGGTAAACAGGACTGAAGTGGACATGTTTCAACACCAGGGGTAGAAAGGGAATAGAAGAGGAAGTTGCATTATAGTTATCTAGATGGGAGATGTGAGTAGAGAACAATTATAACAGAGATGCACAGTTCGTGAGAGGTATCTAAGGAGAAAAGGGAAATACCAATGAAAGAAGAAAATGATAAGAAAGAGAGAAATGCCACCGACAAATATGGCTGAGTGGATAAAAACATGCAATACCCATTTGGCATGGACAAATTAAAAGATGGAATTGAAGAAATCAATCCTGCTATGCCCCGAGAGGGAATGCTTGGGTCGTTGAAGAGGGAAAGGGTGCTGAATCAGGGCAAGAAAGAATTCACTGAGCGATGGGAAAGGAATGTCAAATGAACACAAAAAAAATATGCAATGGAACTGCCAATGAAATCCATTGAACCCGGATGAGACTGTCTCCAATTCTTTCCAATTCTACCCATTTCACTCATACAATCAGTGAACTCAAATTTGTGCACATCTGTGGCCATACTGGAAAAAAATTAATGAACATATAGAATGGATTGAATACTATATAGCCTACTGATAATAGTGGACCCTATTTATCAATCATACAAAAGAAGCAACATGATTGGTAATTGACTACATCTGCTAGGAAGGAATCCATGGGGCCAGGCCAAATCTGGATATGTGCACTGTGTTGGCCCTTGGAATAATTTAAAGTTGGGAAAAAAGGTTAATCACGATGAAATGATGAGTTCACATTTGGGTGATGCAATCATTGTCAATGTCATCAGAATCTGACTCGATTAAGGTTCATCAAATCATAGAATTTGATGGTTTGTTAAGTGGCGTATTTGACAGTCGGTTGAAAGTTCAGAATATGATAGGTAGGGAAAAGAAAAAAAATGCCATTTACAGGTTTAGATGATTATATGACATATTTTACACTCAATACATTCAACACGTGTATGACAGGTTGAGGTATGGGAAAATGAAATTAGGCATGTGTATGGATTTTACTAAAGCAAGTCAATTTTGGATTTCTTTACTCAAATACATGGCCAACATGAAAAAACTGTGGTTTAGGTAAATTAGACTTGCAAAAACATGCAAAAACTACAAAAACTATTGTTTAGGGAAATTAGACCAAGCCTAGGAGAAGATAAAAAATTGTCCAAGTATGGAATTATTGGTAAAATATGCCTAACTCGCCTTAGGGAAATGCCTGCCACAACTGATAGGATGATGATAAAAATATTATGAGAGTGTAGATATATAGATTCTTGTATGGTGCATGAAACCATATAAATAGCCCGACAAAAAATTCTTTTAGTATGACGATATCAATCTGCCAAAAGTGCTTCTCAGCCATATTTGCACTACTCCAGAAAAATGCCCGCCAAGGAGAGAGAAAGAAGCTCAAGAAGATGAAAGTGGTCATGATGGATTCACCTTGTTGGCCTCTACCCATTCAGAATCTCACTTTCCATGTGTGAAGGAAAAATGAAATGACCTTGGTGACCTAGGGTTTGAAGAGAACTGGTTAAGCGTTAGACAAAGAGTTTGAGAGACCACTTCGAAATGCTCGCAAGGGGGTGTTCCATTGATGCTAAAAATAATCAGATGATATGGTATTGTTCATTGTTGAAATGGATTTCTAGCCATGTTCTTGGTTTTTCTTATGGTGACCAGATAAGGAAAATATCAACCTCACAAAATAGAAGAAAAATCTTATTTTGCACACTAAAGAAATAAAAAATTGCTAAGTGTTGTAAAGGGGCTAAGTGATTCCCACATTAAGGTTGATGCCAACATTAAGGATGATGCTCACATGGCACAGAATGGAATAGATGACTATGTGGCATGAATTTGAAATAATTGTTGCATTATGACATCATTCTGGAGAAATACGACAAATTAGTGAAAATTAGGAAATTGGCCAAGTGTGGGAATATTGGTCCAAGTAGCCTTGAGAGGATGCCCTCCACAAATGGTTTGTTGAAGAAAATACCCATACTACATGGGGATATTGTAGGTTGCTATTTTTTCTACTCAACCATGGTCTCATTTTGTCCAGAGAGACACTGAAGAAGAATTATGGACCTGCCAAAACTGTGGTATAGGGAAATTAGACCAAGCCTAGGAGAAGATAAAAAATTGTCCAAGTATTAATTATTGGTAAAATATGCTTAACATGCCTTAGCGAAATGCCTGCCACAGCTCACGGGTTGATGATAAAAATATTATGAGAGTGTATATATCTAGAAACTTGTATGGTGCATCCAACCATATAATTATCCTGACCAAACAGTCTTTCAAGAAGATGATATTAATCTGCCAAAAGTGCCTCTCATCCATATTTGCACTGCTCCAAAAAAATGCCCGCCTAGGAGAGAGAAAGAAGCTACAGAGGATGAAAGTGGTTTTTCTGGACTCACCTTATCGAACTATACCCATTGGCAATATCACTTGCCAAATTTGAAGGAAAAATGAAATTACCTTGGTGACCTAGGGTTTGAAGAGAACTGGTCAAGTGTTAGACAAAGAGTTTGAGAGACCACTTGAAAATTCTCACAAGGGGGTGTTCCATTGATGATAAAATTCATCAGATGATATGGTCTTGTTCATTGTTGAAATGGATATCTAGCCATGCTATTGGTTTTTCTTATGGTGACCAGATAAGGAAAATATCAACCTCTCAAAATAGAAGAAAAATCTTATTTTCCACACTAAAGACATAAAAAATGGCTAAGTGTTGTAAAGGGGATCAGTTATGCCCACATTAAGGTTGATGCCTGCACTAAGGATGATGCCCACATGGCATGGCATGGAATAGATGACTATGTGGCATGAAGTTGAAATCATTGTTGCATTATGACATCGTTTTGGAGAAATACGACAAATTAGTGAAAATCAGGAAATTGGCCAAGTGTGGGAATGTTGGTCCAAGTTGCCTTAAGAGGATGCCCACCACAAATGGTTTGTTGAAGAAAATACCCATAGCACATGGGGATATTGTAGGCTTATGTTTTGTCTACTCAACGATGGTCTCAGTTTGTGAAAAAAGACATTGAAGAAGAATTTATGGACCTGCCAAAACTGTGGTTTTGGGAGATTAGACCAAGCCTAGGAGAAGATAAAAAATTGTCCAAGTATGAAGTATTCATAAAATATGCCTAACAGGTCTTAGGGAAATGCCCACCACATCTCATGGGTTGATGATAAAAATATTAGGAGAGTGTATATCTCTAGAAACGTGTATGGTGCATCCAACCATATAATTATCCTGACTAAACAGTCTTTGAGGAAGAACATATCAATTTGCCAAAAGTGCTTCCTAGCCATATTTGCAATAGTCTAGAAAAATGCCTGCCTAGGAGAGAGAAAGAAGCTACAGAACATGAAAGTGGATTTTCTCGACTCACCTTGTTGAACTATACCCATTGGGAATATCACTTGCCAAATTTGAAGGAAACATGGAATTACCTTGGTTACCTAGGGTTTGAAGAGAACTGGTTAAGTATTAGACAAAGAGTTTGAGAGACCACTTGGAAATGCTTGCAAGGGAGTGTTCCATTGATCATACAAATCATCATATGATATGGTCTTCTTCATTGTTGAAATGGATATCTATCCATGCTCTTGGTTTTTCTTATGGTGACCATATAAGGAAAATATCAACCTCACAAAATAGAAGAAAAATCTTATTTTGCATAGTAAAGTCAGAGAAAATGGCTAAGTGTTGTAAAGGGGCTAAGTGATGCCCGTATTCGAGTTGATTCCCGCACTAAGGATGATTCCCGCATGGCATGGCATGGAATAAATGACTATGTGGCATGAAGTTGAAATCATTGTTGCATTATGACATCATTCTGGAGAAATACGACAAATTAGTGCAAATTAGGAAATTGGCCAAGTGTGGGAATATTGGTCCAAGTAGCCTTAAGAGGATGCTGGGCACAAATGGTTTGTTGAAGAAAATACCCGCACCACATGGGGATATTGTAGGATTTTGTTTTGTCTACCTAACCATGGTCTCAGTTTGTCCAAAGAGACATTGAAGAAGAATTTATGGACCTGCCAAAACTGTGGTTTAGGGAAATTAGACCAATCCTAGGAGAAGATGAAAAATTGTCCAAGTATGAATTATTGGTAAAACATGCCTAACAGGACTTAAGGAAATGCTCGCCACAGCTCATGGATTGATGATAAAAATATTATGAGAGAGTAGATCTCTAGAAACGTGTATGGTGCATCCAACCATATAACTATCCTGACCAAAAAGTATTTGAGGAAGAAGATATCAATATGCCAAAAGTGCCTCTCAGCCATATTTGCACTGCTCCAGAAAAATGCCCGCCGAGGAGAGATAAAGAAGCTCCAGAACTTGGAAGTCAGGGAAATGGCATGGCAAGAACGAAAACAAAGAAGGCAAACATTCTTGAGACCCACGAGGACTTGGAAGTCACCTTGAACTCCTTATTTGCCAAAATCCTTAAGGAACTTTATTGGGATGGGGAAGCCGCTCAGGGAGAGGTGCTAAGGCATATCCCAAAAGTCATCATGGAAGAGAACAACTTAATGCTGGTGAAACCTATATATATAGAGGAAGTGGAAGCGGTGGTTAAACAAATGGAAAATGAAAAATCCCCTGGACTTGATGGATTCACTACCAACTTCTTCCACTTGCTGGGACTCGTTGAAAGAGGAGGTTTGGGCTCTCATGGAGGACTCGAGGAAGACTGGTAATATTTTGAAATCTCTAAATGCCACCTTCATAAGGCTTATTCCCAAATAAAATGAAATGGAAGACCCAAGTAAGCTCATGCCTATTGCTTTGTGTAATGTCATATACAAAATCATCTCTAAGGCATAGCCAATAGGCTCCAACCTTTGGTTATCTCCCTCATTTTGTCGAAACAAGCGGGATTCGTTGAAGGTCGAAAAATTCTGGATGGAATAATCTTATTCCATGAAACCATTCACTCAGTCAAAACCAAGAAAATCCTAGGTATGCTTCTGAAATTGGATTTATCAAAAACTTATGATAAGTTGAACTGGAATTTCTTAGCATGTGTTCTCCGAGATTTTGGGTTCTCAGATTAATGGACTAGTTGGGTTATGATATTAGTCTCATTGGCCTTCTTATCCATTCTGGTTAACAGGACTCCTTCCCAACCCTTTCAAGTATCCAGAAGAATTAGACAGGGCAACCCATTGTCTCCCTTCTTGTTCATCATTGCAACAGACAGACTTGGAAGAATGCTAAAGAATTTATGAAATGAAAATAAGATCAGGGGGATATCCCTAACTGCTAACTTGGAACCACAAACCCACTAACATTTTGTGGATGACACGATGCTCATGGGTCCTTCTACGGTACATGAGGCTCACTGTATGAAAGAAGGATTGGACACATTCCTTGAAGCTTATGGACTTGATATCAATAAGGATAAGTCCCAGGTATACTTATTCAATACTTTGAATATCAACAAAAGGAATATCTTAATGATCTTGGAATTCTTGCAAGGAGGACTTCCTTCCAAGTACTTAGGTGCACCACTAGCTAAATCGACTATCAGGAAAATATCGTGGAAGGAACTATTGGAAAAGATTAAGCAGAAGCTCAATCATTGGACCTTTAGAGCCCTTAGCTTTCCAAGCCACCTTATACTAGTTAAATCAGTCCTTCAATCTATGCCTTTATATCTATTCTCAGTCTTGGCTGCACCATAATATGTGATAAAATAGATACAGAATATACAAAGGAACTTTCTATGGGGAGGTAATGATGGACACAGAAAGTGACCTTTGGTGGATTGGACAACAATATGCAAACCAAAAGATGTTGAGGGTCTCGGAATGCGTGATCGATTGGATATAGATAAATTGATGGGAGACAAAATATGGTGGAAATGGATAACCCATGAGGATGAACCATGGGCAAAACTTTGGCATGGGAAATATGCATCCCAGTGGCCTAACCACACATTGATCAAATTTGGTGAAAACATCCCAGGGTCCAGCATATGGAAATCAGGTCAAGAAAATGGAAGCCTCATTCAAAGTCATATCTTCTGGGAGGTAAGAGATGGAAGAATGACAATGTTTGCTAAATATGCTTGGAACCAGGATCTGAGCATAGTAAGTTGGGAGGATATACCGATGTACATCCAGGATTTTCTAAACAGTCAGATGGAAAAGGTGGTAGAAATTTGGGATTTTTAGTCCTCTGATAAACTCTTTTGGACATGGAAATCGAAAGAATGGTGGAAAAATATTGCACCAATAGAGGACCTAGAATACTTTGATATGAAACTTTGCTCGAAAAAGATACCCAAACTTGCAATATCGAACAAGCTAAGATGGGGATACACGAATAGGGGTTGCTTCAAAGTCAAAGAGGCCATGGAGATGCTGATAGAAAGTCACATGATGGAAATAGAGGGTAAATGGAGAAAAATATGGGGGGGGGACTGGTGGTCCAAAGTGGCAACCTTCAGCTAGGTCCTCCTCAAATGGTGAATACTTATGTGGGACAATATCTAAGTCAGGGGGATTTTGGGACCATCAAGATGCTTCCTTTGTGAAAGCAATAATGAAACCATAAACCATATTCTTGATGACTGTCCTATTTCGGATGCTATATGGGAAAAGGTGTCGGAATGTTAAAAAAAACCGCAGACACAAAGGAAGGCCTCACCTAACGATAATAGAATGGTTGAAGAACGCCTTTACAAATAAAATTGTAAACAGAGTTTGGGAGTTGTTTCTCGGATTCACAGTCTGGGAAATATGGAAAACATGAAAACTTCAAATATTTGAAAATAAAAAGAGAAGGGTGGAGGAAATATGGGCACTGATCGAAACTCATATTAAAGAAACCATACCCTTAAATATTTGGACCCAGGAAGATTTTATAGCGTAAGCAATAGAAAGACAAATTCTCTATGAATGGGCAATATGGAAGTTACCTATGAACAACTCGCATCCCAGAAGAATGATTAAGCCTCCTTATAGTTTTGAATCATGGAAGTTTCCACTGGATGGAGCCTTTAAAATTAATTTTAATGGAGCCACTAAAGGGAACCCGAGCCTGAATTGTTTCAGTGTAGTAATCAAAGACTCAATGTTAGGATAATTAGACACTTAGGAGTTATTTAAGATCAAATTGTGTAGTATATCCATTAGGTAAAGTGTATTTTTTTAGTATGCATTAGTATGCATTTGAAAATATTCTAATCCGACGGTCACGATATGTTCTAGACATACACTAATCCGACGGTTCAACTTATCTTAGATCATACCTACCATTGGTCCATGGCTTAACACCCGATCGGTAAATGATCTCTATTTAAAGAGCATGGAGGTCCCTTCGCTAGTTTATCGATTATGAGAAGCTCATGTAACATTCTTTCTTTTGCATAATAAATTGCTCCAAGTAGCTATTTGGCTGGGGCCATGGACTGTTTCCCTCTCGAGGGTTTTAACCAAGTGACAAACATTGGTGTATTGATCTATGATCCATTTGTGTTAGTGGATTCTCTTGGTGTTTGGTCTTTTGGGAGTACCTTGTGTTCCCAAACATGGTATCAGAGCGTTTATGAAGAGCCATTTTCATTTGTGATCAAGATCTGGAACCGGTGTTGCCGAAAATTTTAAGGGTTTTTGGTTCTAGAGTTTTTGTACATTTGTGGCCCATGGGAGCTATTCCATTGTGTCCAGAGCACCATTTCCATTGGGAAATAGTTTTTGTTTCATCGAAAACTGTTTCCGTTTGTTCTCGAAACACCTTTTTCGACAAATATGAAGGTATAATGTTACAGTGATGGATTTGTTTTATTTTTTTTAATCTCTCATATTTTATCAGTTTTATTAGTAGATATTTATTAGTTTAGTCTCGGGTTGTTGCCTTCCCTTCCTATGTATGCTCTTTTCCATGCACCTTGCGCGATTGCGGTGAATCAGAAACAGAATGACAAAGTTTTTTTTTCTTGTCTTCTCGGCTATGTATGCTCTTTGTCATGCACCTTGTGTGATCACGGCGAATCAGAAACAATGAGAAAACTTGAAAACATAGACTTCTTAGGTAATCTAACCAAGATCTAACCCCATAGTGTGGATTTTTTTTTTGTTCATTTTTTCCGTGATTTGCAGGGAGAAAAGGCAAGCATGAAGAATGAGAGAGAAGAGTTAAAAAAAAACCCCTTCCTCTTTCTATTTGTTTACATACCTTTTAACTTAGATCACTTGGTCCAAAGTTGTTTTATTCCTTAATATGTCTTGAGTTCAAGTCTTATTAAGCTACTTTTTAGTGCATGCAGTTTCTATTTTAAAGTTACTTTATTGTAAAAGTGCATCTCACTTAAATAAAATAGAATAAAAAGTGAGTCACTTAAGTCTTTTAATTTATTGTCGCACTATTAAAGTAACATTATTGTAAAAGTGAACATCACTTATTCTACAAAAGTGGTTCACTTAAAAGCAACTTTATTGTAAAGTGATTGTCAAAAGTTGATCTTGGGAATAGGGGGGTTCTTTTTTTTTAGTTGGTCAATTTAATATCTACCACGTCACTATTGAGGACACCTTCAAAATTTTCTTTGATCAAGCATAACTTCATCATTCAGAATTAGTTTTTAGTGTTGTTTTTTGTAAACAACCTAATTTTTCAAGCTCTTTGCATCTAGGCAATTAGTTTCTGTTCTTTCAGCCATTATTTTCAATTATGGCCACCCCTTGTGATATTATACTTACTAGTTCTAACTATTTCTCATGGAAATATCGTATGGAGGATGTTCTAAGAAGTAGGGGAATTTTTAGAATTACCTCAGGGAAAGAAACAAAACCCACTGATGATGATAAGAAAATAAAATGGGAAAATAGATGTGATGAAGGTCATGGATTGATTGGGATGTCAATCTCTACTGATCTGAGATTCCACATATTTGGAATTGTTGAACCTGATAAAGCTTGGGAAAAGTTGGAATCTGTGTTTGGTAAACACAATGAAATTCGAGGTCATCAACTTGAGAATGAGTTGATTTATTTGAATCCAAGTGATTTTTCATGCATTCAAGAGTATTTATCTAAGTATAAAACTCTTAGAATCCTATGTGAAGAATGCAATATTAAGAAAGAATACAAACAATGTATTTGTCATATTATTTCCAAACTTGGACCTGCATATTCTGTTTTTGTATCAAGATTTTACTCCATGAAAGAATCCCTGAATGCAGCTAACTATCAAGAGCCTAGTCTTGAATCCTTTTGTGATTCCTGAATTAGAGAGCAAGATAATCTAATTCATATTGGAATAATTAACAATGCAGATACATCTAGGAAAGCCTTACTGTTCCAACAGAAAGACAAGTCCAAGCCTCCTAAGAAACATAATTTTCACAATAATAAGCCAAACAAGGGTCCCAAATGCTCTGAGTCATCTCCTTCTTTAAATAATGACAAAGGATCCAAGACAGAAGGAAAGAAGACTAAGCGTCATTGCAATTTTTATGGGAAAGATAATCATAATGAATCTAAGTGTTTCAAGAAGATGGCAGCCTTGGAAGCAGTAATGAAGAAGCACCACATCAGCCTAGATTCGTCTTCAGAATCTACCTCTCATGGAGATGCACTTTGTGCTTCTGGTTACTCTTATATTGCATCTTCTTCTTCTAACTCAAATGAACGGCTCATTGATTATGGAGCATCTTATCATATGGCTAAGGATCAAGCCATCTTTTCTACTATGCATGAATGTAACACCGAACAAATATTTGTTCATGAAGATAGATCTCTAAGTGTTGTAGGATCTGGAATAGTTCCAGTAGAAAATGTTCATTTTAGTGATGTACTATGTGTTCCAAAAATTTCCTGCAACTTGTTATCAATCTATCAAATTTCTCATTCGGGTGAAGGTAAAAATGTGACATTTACACCTCACCAAGTTGTAATCAAGGATTTTAAAAATCCTCAAAATGTCCTTGATATTGGAACTATTGATGATATTACCAAGTTGTACAAATTTAACAACTTTGGGTCATCACCTTTTCCTTCATTTTTTGTTGCTCATAGTGATAACTTGAGCAAACTTCGACATGAGCGATTTGGTCACTTAAACTATTGCTCATTGCAACAACTATGTAAAGACAATATGGTGATTGGTCTTTCGATGGTATCTTGCAAGGATGGTGTTTGCTTTGGTTGCATACTTGGAAAACACCATCGCGATAGTTTTGACAAGCGTGCCTCTTGGAAGGCCTCGATTCCCTTGGAGCTTGTGCATAGTGACTTGTGTGGTCCTCTTCCATCTGCTTCCTTTTCTGGTTTCAAATATTTCTTAAATTTCATTGATGACTACTCCAGATGCAATTGGGTTTACTTCCTAAAACTTAAGAGTGAAGTATTTAACATGTTCTTTGCCTACAAGGCCCTTGTTGAAAAAGAATCTGGTCAGCAAATTATTAAGTTAAGATCTGACAATGGAGTGGAATATGTTAACAAAAAGTTCACTACTTTCTGCACTAAACAAGGAATCCAATAACAACACACTATTCCATATACACCACAACAAAATGGTGTAGCTGAATGGAAGAACCACACTTTAAAAGAAACGACTAATTGTATGATCCAATCTAAGGGATTAAGTCTTCAATATTGGGCTGAGGCCATAAATTGTGCAAATTACATAGTTAATCGCACACCCACTAAAGTTTTACAAGGTATAACACTAGAAGAAGCATGGAGTAAAATTAAACCAGATGTAAGTCACTTTCGTGTGATTGGTTGTGAAGTGTGGGCTCACATTCCGGATGAAAAACAGAAAGCATTGTAGCCTAAAAGTAAAAAGTGCATATTTGTTGGATATTCTGAAGATGTAAAAGGTTATATACTTCTTCAACCAAATTCTCATGATATAATCATTATAAGAGATGTTAAATTTGATGAAAATCTCTTCGCTTGCGATCCTAACTTGGCAGGTTTTCCATCTTTGGTTTGTGAGACTGATTCAACGATTATTCCTTCTTCTTTTTATTCTTCAAACTTCCTTGATAGGTTTCCAACTCCAATTTCTGATGATGATAGTGAGGATGAAAATCCACCTCCACCTGCTTATGTTCCTCTAGTTGCACCAGTGTTAATGCTTCCTCGATGGGTCCGCTCAACATGTGAAGCAGCTGGTGATCTTGCCGGTGATCCTAGCGATCAACGTCGAAAATGCTCTCAGTTTCAACGAGCCTCTTCTCTTTTGGCTCAAGTTTTCGAGAATCATGATCTAGAAACTTTTACAGAAGCTTCACAAAATCCAGATTGGTATACAGATATGAATGAAGAATATCGTTCCTTAATGGCGAACGATACTTGGGATATTGTACCTCTTCCAAAAGGAAGAAAACTTGTCAGATGTAAATGGATCTACAAAACTAAGTATGAATCATATGGAAGTGTTGAAAGACTTAAGGCAAGGTTAGTTGCCAAAGGTTTTTCCCAAGTTGAAGTGATTGACTACAATGAAACCTTTGCCCCTATTGCAAAAATGAACTCCATCCGCCTTGTTCTTATCCTTACAGCCTTACATAACTAGTAATTCCATCAAATGGATGTCAAGTATTCCTTCTTACATGGTGATTTACAGGAGGAAATTTACATGGAGAAACCTCATGGATATGTTCAAAATAACTCTAGGATTCTCTGTCTCCTTAACAAATCCTTATATGGCCTTAAGCAAGCTCCTAGAGCTTGGTATTCCAAAATGGATAGCTTTCTCCTTGACATTGGTTTTTCTAGATGCCATTCTAACCCCAATGTCTATACCAAGAAAGTAGGAAACCATCTCATCATACTTGTTCTTTATGCTGATGATCTTATCCTTACTGGTAGTGACCCTAAACTTATAACCCATGTGAAATCCAGTCTTAAGCAAAATTTTGAAATATTATACTTAGGACATTTGCATTATTTTCTTAGTCTCCAAGTATTTCAAACCAAAGAAGGAATAATTCTTTCCCAGTCTTAGTATGCTTGTGACCTTCTTCGTCACTTTCACATGGATGATTGTAAACTGGCCCCTTCTCCCTTCCAGTCTCGAGTCAAACTTTCTGCCACTTGTACTTCCCCTAAAGTAGATACCACCTTGTATCGACAGCTTATTAGTAGTCTCTTATACTTGACTCATTCCCGTTGTGACCTTTCCTTTGCCATTGATCATGTTGCCCATTATATGCAAACACCCCATGAAAGTCACTGGAAAGCAGCAAAAAGAATACTTTGATATATTCGAGGTACAATTCAGTTTGGGATTCATTAAAGTATAGGGGGAAACCATTGTTGGTTGGTTTCACTGATTTCGATTTGGTTGATGATCCTGATGATCAAAAGTGTACTGCAGGTTATTTTTTTAGTCTCAGATTTGGACTTGTCACTTGGGATTGTAAAAAACAAGAAGCTCTTGCTCTTTCTTCAGCAGAAGCAAAATATCTAGCCATACTTAATTCCAGGAAGAAAGCTTTATGGGTTCAAAAGATCCTTTCAGAGTTTAGATTCGAGCAGCAACATCCTACTCCACTTTGGTGCGACAATAAAAGTGCCATCAAGCTTTCCAAAGATCCAGTTCTACGTCAATGCAGAAAACACATTGATCTACACATGCACTTCATTAGAAATCTTGTTCATGATTGTGTTCTTGGAATGCTCTACTACCCTAGAGAAGATCAAGTTACAGAAATCTTCACCAAGTCTCGTACAGAAGCAAATTTTTCTAAACTTCGATCTATGTTAGGAGTTCAAGAATGTCTCCTTAAGGGGGGATAGGCTCTAATGCCTCCTTCCTTATCCTAATAGTGTCACTTTTGTAAATCATTCAATCCTATCCCAAGTTGTTCTTAAGGGGGGATGTTAGGATATTTAGACACTTAGGAGTTAGTTAAGATCAACTTGTGTAATATATCCGTTAGGTAAATTGTGTTTATTTAGTATGCATTTGTAAATATTCTTATCTGACGGTTACGATATGTTCTAGACATACAGTGATCTGGCGGTTTAGCTTCTCTTAGATCATACCTACCATTGATCCATGCCTTAACACCCGATTCGGCCATGATCTCTATTTAAAGAGCATGGAGGGTCCTTGGCTAGTTGATTGATTATGAGAAGCTCATGTAGCATTCTTTATTTTGCATAATAAATTGCTCCAAGTAGCTATTTGGATAGGGCCATAGACTGTTTCCCTCTCGATGGTTTTAACCACATGACAAACATTGGTGTATTGATCTGTGACCTGCTTGTGTGAGTGGCTGCTCTTGGTGTTCGATCTTTTGGGAGTACTCTGTGTTCCCGAACACTCAAAGGGTATAATTCTCAACATCTTCTGGGGAAACTTGGGAAATAGCACTAACAACTTCATGGAGCTAGAGGGACTCATTCATGGGTTACAATGGGAACTGCATCGTCAAAATAGTCCATTGATTGTGGAAGTGGATTCATTGATAATCAATAATATCGCTAGAAGGATTCAGAATGGTGCGACCATAGAACAAGTCTCCAAGAATTGGAGTTGGGAAAGTAGGCTTAAAGAGCTTAGAAGGTTGCTAATGGGGAGCCTTGCAATTCAATTCTGACATGTTAACATAACAGGTAACAGGGTGGCGGATGTTTTTACCAACGAAGGGGTAGGAAAGATTATTTCCTTTCATGCAGAAGGAAGGAACGACAATAAGGATGGCACGATATGGAAACGATGCAAATATTTTGCTAAGGATGATATGACAAGTTGTCAGAGGAAGAAGGATGGCGTGCAATTAAGACAGTTGTCGGCTCTCTCATGCTTAATGAAGGATAGATGTAATCACGTCCTCGCATCTTCTCCACCACACCATAATTCCGTCCACATGAGAAGAACCATCATCATGGATAGTACGCATTTAGTTAGCCACAGGTTTTAGATTGATGTCAATTTGCTCCCCAACTCCACGCCAGGTGGGAATAATGTCAAAGACATGCACACACCAATTGGCACTAATATCAAGCATGCCGACGTTCAAGATAGGACAAGTGGAAAGCGCATGGAGAATACAGAAACAACTGATAGAATTATGGCCCGAACCGGAAGGGACGATCCGAAGACAGGACATCATTTATAAGTTGTCCTTGGTAGTGATGGATGAGTACAGAGAGATGTGAAAAAAATTTCCCTCAGGACATACGGGTGGGATGAAACTGAGTTTTGGATCTAGGACTACCAAAAGCATAGAACCCCATACAATGTGGCCATTAATGGGGGATAGGTCGGCTAATCTCTCGCACGGTTTGAAATATATAGAAATGGAGAAAGGGTTCTGAATATGTAAGGAGGGCACCCAAAAGAGTGTTAAGTTGAAGTATCGGTTAGAAAAAATGAGTGCCAGCTACATCACATAGCAGATGGGACATGCTAAAAATTCTTTGGAGAGGAAGGATGGTCCATTAATCTCGAGCTAAATTCTAGTTGTCTTTATTTGAAAACCACTAGCAAGTATCTTCTCGGTGTTTTTAGAGGCTCTGGGAATTATCTGCTCCATGGGAAGATGGCTCAACAATGGCAAGTTAGGCATCGACAAGGGGAGATGGATCTAATGGAGGGTAGTAGCATACCCCAGGCCATCTCGTCTTCTATTATTTCATCCATGGATGGTAACCCGACCCCCATGCTATTAAACTAGGGGGCTCAGTATATGGCCGAGACCCCAACCATGGTGGAAGCACATATTGTTGTCATAGAACTCAATCTCCTGCGCGAACACGAAAATCACCAAGGACACCCTTTTGCGGCCAACTTAAATTAGGCGGGGAGAATTATTCTGTATTAGGAATCATAGGTGAAGATGTAGTTTATGCATGGTATACGAGAAGCATTGAATCTGATCAAGTAAGGGAAACATGAGAGTGTCATTGGTTTCAAGATACTGGACCTGATTGCTGGCGAACTGCAGGGGCGTCCAGAGGAGCAAGTCAAGGAGGAATAACTATCTTCTCTCATGGATCCTCCTTTGTAGTAACGAATCGAGGAGGGTTTGATATTTTTTTGACTTTCGGTGTGCTTGGTATGCTTGGTATCTTATTTTTTATGCTATCGGGGCGAGGCCGCCTATGGTTAAATCCAAATGTAATCTGGGTATTTTTATGTAGATTAAATCTATGAATATGTTCTTTTTCATTGGGATTGGACTCAGAAGGAGGTTTCTAGCAATCAGGATCTGTCTTTATACAGATACTGGATGGATGGTCACCAAGTCAAAAGTCTTGGGAAGGTCTATGTTTTGGGAAATGTTGATTTGTGGGTTGGAAAATGAAAATTTGTGGGTGGGTTATGATGCTTTGATACATAGAAAGAGCATGGATATGCGGAGTAAGGGACTGGAACATAAAAATAATATGCAAAAAATCCTGGATGAGCTTAAATATTCTAGGACGGATCTGAATGTAACATTGTTCTTGTACCATAAGTAATATAGTCACTAGTACAAAATGATATATTAGTGACCAGGAGACCAAAAATTTTGGTCACCACAATTTTTTTCAAGGGATAAATGACCAAAATTGATAAATTTAGTGACCTAACTAGAAAAGACCAAGATAAATGACCGCTTTTGGTCACGGGATAAAAAGTGAACTTAAAAAGACCAAGATAAATGACCAAATTCGGTCACAAGATATCTAGACTAAAAGTGACCACATAACATTTGGTAATTTTTAGTTGTGTCACTCCGGCAATGGAAAATTCCAATTTTGACGATGAATTTCTACAATTTACTGAATTCTAACATTGTAGATGGATTCGGATACTTTACTAAATTATAACATTGCAGATGGATTCAGAGCCTCTAAATCCATCCGCAGTGTTAGATTTTAGTAAATTATAGACCCCCTCATGTGTCACATTTCAACATTAATGCATGACACAGATCTACATTGCTTGCTGCAACCACCTGATTCCATGGAGTAACATCAAATGGATTATTTTGTAACATGATTTAGTGAATGAACATAACTAATAGGAAGTACGAAGTGGTACTTATTATGTCATATAACCTCTACAAGCTCTCCCACGACGTCCAACTGCTAAAACTCCTCTATAGATCACCTCCCATTATATTGTGCATGTGTCAATTTAAGAATGTTTTGTCCTGCATCCCATCTCCCTTGATCGGTGGCCACATGGCTTTCGAATCTGACACAAACCATCTAAATTCCAATGTGCCAAAACTCTTCCCACCATGTGTATATATATATATATATATTTCCTTAACTTACTCATACATACATACATACATACATACATACATACATACATACGTACATACAT
>LPNX010027960.1:105527-126303 GCA_001517045.1 Pseudotsuga menziesii
ATAAAAAACAAGAAAATAGAATTTGGAAAACCTCAAACTCTAGACCTCGCATATGAAGAGAGATATACTTTAGTAGAGACAACACTCATTGATTCATCATAATTAATTTATTAAGAATCACTACATAGGGGCATATTCGAGTTTTTTTCTAAATAGGTAACTCGTTCTTAGTTCTCTAGCCACCATAATTTTTAGCAACCTCAGGAATCGATGGAGGACCTCTCTACAACAAAATTCGACCGGCATTGAAAACCTTGATTTGGGATCTCCATGAATTTTGCATTTAAGAAGGTCTTGGGGTTTCCTCTAGGACATAAACTTCAAAAACCTTTTAGGGTTTGAATGACTTAGATTCTCACCACTGTCGAATTCTCCCTTGAGGTAGTTTTATCTAATTTTAGTATTGCTTCCATCTAATTTTTTACATTTTTACTGAGCTATATTACCAAAGGATTGACGCCCACAATTTTTTTCCAGCAGATAAAAATAAAAACAATATGAAAGCGTTATACCTCAACCATGGAGTTGACACAAACTATTCTATCCTTTCTCATGCATAAAATCCAAACCATAGGCACCAACGAGTTCATGAAGAAAGCAAAGTGTGTTGTCGGCTTGACCTAATTCACGACAGTGAAATACTACCAAGAGATTTGGAGATGATATATAATAGACAAACTATGATTATCAAGTCAAAGGTGGCCACTAAATCTAATCATAACACAACACTGGGAATAAAATGGAAATCACGTTCCTAAAACTATTCTAATTGTTAGATGATATCACATGGAGGGCCATTGTGGGTGGGATGGGGCATAATTGTAAAAAGAAAACAACCATACCATCACCAACTACCCACTAGGATTTTATTATGACCACCCCAAACTCTCCATGTGTGTATATATATCTAGATATGTCCACATAGTCATACTCCATTCAAGAATATTGGAAGTTCAGGAAAGGATATACACTCTGCAGCTATTGTCACCATTCCCTTTGGATATCAGTTATCCTTTCTACTTCCATTTCATGTTTTCTATTCATACTTCAAAAGGTGAAGTTGAAAAACATTCATCATTTGTTTTGTTGCATCCAGAGAACCCACGTGCACTCCACGGTTTGGGGTGATCTATCAACTCTATGCAGGTGACTCACGGAGAAACAGTGGGTTGAATCTAGATTATGCATTAGTATATAGTATATTAACACGTGTAAATAATGATTTTAAATAGGGTATTGAGTTCACACAAATGAGTAATGTATCAAATATTGGAACTCATATATGTATATTTAGATGTGTTTGTATTATCTTGTGAATAGCTATGATCCCCAATTTTGATGTTTGTTTTAGGTAATTGTAAGTGTTTTAGGTTGATTGGTGGGGAGTAATGGATCCCAGTGACTCGACAATGTTGTAGATTTTCTATTTTTGATATCTTAGTTGGAACACATATCTTCCATGGAATTTTGACATGAATATTCACAATGACAACCTAGCATCTTTACTAATGTTAAAGTTCATGGGTCTCCACAATGATAGCCCAGGATCTGTACTAGTGTTTTTGTTATTGTGTGTAGACATTTGTTGTTAATTTGGTTTGTAATTTTCGCTGAAATATCCAATTTATACAGACAGCTATGTTAAAAATCATATGATTCAATCGGATTTTAGGTTTTTATATGGGTGGAATATCAGGGTTCAAACATAATTGCATACATCCCTAATGATAACCCTGTCTAGGGAGGTCTATACTAGCTGACATGATGATCATCCTGGCTAGGGAGGTCTATACTCGCTGCCCTGATGACAATGTATTCACTGAACTGGAAAAGAGGATTAAAATTTTTATGAAAACCATGAAAATGATCTTTCAACAAATTAAACCAGATCTTTTCACCAATTTTAGAGCAGCGAGGGGCATGAATTCACCGAGAGTAGCAAGGTTCTCTATAGCCCAGTATGTGGGAGATGTAGCCATGTAATGTGGGTAATGCTAATGTGGTAATTATAACCCACATCTCAAAAGAATGACATGTTTAGTTATAAAATAAAAGTAAATAAAACCAGCAAATATCTATTTTAAATCCAGGTCTATCAAGCACCGATGCATCCAATTTATCAAGGTATACATTTTTTGTGTTAGATTTTTTACACATCCAAAGAAAATTACAGTTCAAGAAATTGGATCCCTCTTCCTGCTAGATAGATCTAGGTTTAATATGGATCTATGCTGGTTGCATGATTTAGTTGCCTATTCTTTTGATGTTATCTGGTAAAGCTGTCTTAGACCTGCTTCAAGCTAGTTTCACTATCAGTGATATGATGGAAGTAGGATCCTTTCCACAAATATTAGAACTTTTCATTCCAATCAAATGCTATATAATCCCTCAGTCCACCCTTATTTTTTTATCATCGCAATTTAGTTTTTTAGGTGTGCACTATTCTCTAGGCATATCTATCCCAATCCTACATACCCATATTGGTTCTGTATCTTATGTTAGTATGAATTTGTAGTAGGGGGTACTATCACATAATATTTGTATCTATCCTTATGGATGAATACTGGCCTCTAAATATGCACTGGGTATAATAATGTGAATTACCAGTGAGTTTGAACCTTTTTGCACAATGTAATATGGTCAATGGACATGATTCAGCTACATAATCCTTTGGTCAGTAGTCAGTACTTTAATAAAGTTATGTTAAATTTCATATCAATAGGCTTGATTCAGCTGGTTGATGTTATGGTCTCATAGGCCTATTTGGTTCTAACTGGGATGTTGGAATATTATCAACGTATACAATTAAAAACATTATGGATTAGATATTTGTCAGAGTGCTGAATGCACTCATGATCTTGTTTGAGAGTTCACACACATCCTTTTTTTGTTCCTTGAGCGGGATTCAAAGTCCTTAAATCATGGCTTCCCATGTGGTTGGTTATTCCCACATTCCTCCCAAGTGAGAACTCAAGTTTGCACTAGAATCCTTTTGGAAAGGAAAGAGTAGTGCAACTGACTTGTAGAATGCAACAAAGAATTTGAGAGATGGAAAATGGAAGCAGATGGTTGATTCTGGTCGAACATACATCCCAAGAAACATATTCTCCTACTATGATCAAGTCCTTGACAAAAATGCAATGGTTGGGGTGGTTCCTCCATTATATGGGTGGATTGGTGGCGAGATTGGATTCAACACTTACTTCCCAATGGCATGCGGAAATGATAAGCTTCCTGCTATGGATATCACCAACTAGTTTGACACAAACTAGTAATTGTAGCACTACAAATTCTAGCAGGCTGTTAATATCATGATTCTACTTAGTAGATTTGTGAATTTTTTTTCATTGAAAGGCTTTAAGCATAGATAAGCTTGGCCTTTCTATCCACTACATATTTGTAGATCTGGGACCAAGAATTAAATTCAAGTACTCTTCACACAAAGTTGTGGAGGAATACAAAGAGGATAAAGAGGTTAGTATTATTCTTATTTTTAACAAAATAACATTTAGATTTGAAACAGGCTTTCTTATGGGTTGTTCTTAGCTTCTCAGAATGAAAAGCACCCACTTTTAACTTTTTACTATTTGACTGAGAAATATCCCTACATTTCCCACATTTCATTGGCATGAAAGTTATGGATGGTGGATTTTGTGAGATTGTAGCCACTTTTAGAATGTACGATTAATGCTTGTTTTGGAGTGTAGATTGGTATGGAGACTGTACCTGTCAACATATGTCATGTGTCATACTTTTTCTTTTATCAAAGCCTACAAAGGGTGTTCCTAAAACATTTGAGCTTTTTTCTTTGCTTGATGCAATTCTTTCAGTCTACAAGTAAGTTTTCATTTAGAATCCTCCTTAAGTCACAGATTCCTGCACTTGATATTGTAAGTAATGGTACAATATTAAAAAAAAAAATATTTTTGTCATGGTTAATTTATGGAGGTCTTAGGTGAGTTGAAGGAAGATGGGTAAACATGGATACAGTTTAATGAACCCTCACTTGTGATGGAACTTGAGGCTCATCACCTCAATGCCTTCTCTAAATCTTATTCTTTCTTAGAGGAAGTACTTGTTGGGATCAAATTTCTTGTAGAAACATACTTTGTCGATATTCCTGTTGAGAACTATAGGTAAGGAGGAATCATTTGCATATGTTTATGTAGATCATGATACCTCTCTTTTTATTTACAATATAAAAATGATACTGCATTTCTATTGAAAATAGGTAGATAGTACTTGAACTCCAAATTTTCTAATATTGTGAATTACACTATTTGCACCATCATTCATTTTATAAAAAACAATTATATACTACCTGAATTCCAAAAGTCAGAGTGTGGGTTTGGGAATATAAATTTTCTAAGACTGTGAGATATACCATTTAACTTAGGATCATCATACGGTTGAAGGCTATATCTATTTTTGGGTTCGATCTAGTACGAGGAACTAAAACACTCAGCCTCGTCAAAACTATTGGTTTTCCTGGAAACAAATACCTTTTTGCTGGAGTAATTGATGGACGAAACATATGGGCTAATGATTTGGCACAATCGTTTAGCATTTTAAAGGATATTGAAACAATTGTTGGTAAATGTATGTGTGCAATATGCACATTATCTTCCTCTTGCTTGAGGTTCTCTTGGACTGAGAAATTGCATATGGTTTCCTATTTATGTACAATATAAAAATGATACTTCATTTCTCTTTAAAACAGGAAGATAGTACTTGAAATCCAAAAATCACATTGTTTAAATTTAAGGATTTACATTTTCTAATACTATGAAATGCACTATTTGCACCATCATTCATTTTCTCAAAAACAATTAGATAGTACTTGAATTCCAAAATTTAGAGTGTGGGTTTGGGAATATAAATTTTCTAATACTGTGAGATATAACATTTAACTCAGGATCATCATATGGTTGAATGCTACATCTTCTATTGGGTTGGATCTAATACGAGGAACTAAAAAACTCAGCCTTTTCAAAACTATTGGTTTTCCTGGAGACAAATACCTTTTTGCTAGAGTAATGAATGGATGAAACATATGGGCTAATGATTTGGCACAATCGTTTAGCATTTTAAATGTTCTTGAAACAACTGTTGGTAAAGGTATGTGTGCAATATGCACACTATCTTCCTCTTGCTTGAGGTTCTCCTGGACTGAGAAATCGCACATGATTTCCTATTTAATCTGAGAATGTCGTATGTTTGCATTACACGTAAAATAGTTGTCTCCACCTCCTTGTCTCTTCTCCATACAGCTGTGGATTTAGTAAATGAGACAAAACTTAATAATGAGATTAAGTCTTGGCTTGCATTTACTGCACAAAAAGTAGTTGAAGTAGTAACTCTCTCAAAATCATTGATTTGTCAACCAGACAAGGTAAAATTCTTGACATTTTTTGAACTTTCATAGCATTGATTACTATTAGAATTATTTGTGAAGACAATGTTATTGTAATTACAAGCTGGAATACATTTGCTATAGGCATGAAGACCATGGCCTAGGGTGTAACTACAGTCTAGGATTTTGAAGTTTTGAACTTAAGGGTTGGTTGTTACTTGCATCTATAATCTTCCCTTTTTCCATCTAAGCATTGTTTTCATAATGATGTATTTGTATTATAGAGCATTTTATTCAAAAATATAATTCTATCTAAACATAGTCAATTTTTTGCAGGCATATTTTTTTGCTGATGCAGCTGCTATATCTTCAAGAAATACCTCTCCGAAGTGAACAATAAGGCAGTTCAAAAAGATGTATGCTAACAAATGTTCTCTTCCTAGTGTTTGGTTGATTATCTTCAATTTATAAGTTATATTGTTTCCTTTTCTATGGCTATCTTATGCATATTAATATAGAAAGTCTACATAGTACAAATAGTAAGCCCCCTTTTTAATGAACTAAAAGGATATTTTCAGATCTTATGAGTGCATTACCTTCAACATTGTGTAGATGGCTAATTTCCAACCATTATGTACAATATTTTAAGTGGTATGTTAACATTATAGGTTGGAGCTCTAAAAGGTATCGATCACTAGCGAGCTACACCTTTCATTGCTCGTTTAGATGAACAACAACAAAAAATTAAACTTCCCAATTCTTCCAACAACCACAATTGGGTCCTTTCCTCAAACAATAGAACTTTACAGAGTTTGTCGTGAATACAAATTGAACAAGTATGTTATATTGGACAGATGAAAATTTGTAAAATAAGGCTTAGATCAAAGAAGTATGTTTTGCCAATAGTTTGCCAATTGTATGTCAAAATGCATGTCTAAGATGGTATAAGTTTTTAATTTGTAACAGTATTTCATAACCAGATTACATTGAGTCCATTCAATAGGAAATTGCAAAATTTGTTAAAATGCAGGACGATCTCGACATTGATGTTCTCATGCATGGTGAACCTGAGGTGGGTGCTGCATTGATTTGGGTGAAACCTTCAAACGTCATTTTATGTTATGATGGAAGATAATTATTTGTCTTATCTATTTCTGCATAGAAATGACATGGTAGAATATTTTGTGGAACAACTTCAAGGATTTTCATTCATAGTAAATGGATGGGTATAGTATTATGGTTCTCGTTGTGTGAAGCCACTGATTCTTTATGCAGATCTCAGTCGACCAAAACCAATGATTGTTTTTTGGTCAAATTATGCACAAAGTTTGACTCCCCGTCCTATGAAGGGTATGCCTATGCTTTTGATGTTATCTGTTAAAGATTTCTTAGACCTCCTTCAAGCTAATTTCCCTATCACTGATATGGTGGAAGTAGGCTCCTTTCCACAAATATTGGAACTTTGCAATCCAATCAAATGCTATATAATCCATCATTCCATCCTTAGTTTTTTATCATCACAATTTAGTTGTTTAGGTGTGCACTATTTTATGGGAATATGTAGCCCAGTCTTACAGACCCATATTAGTTATGTATCTTAGGTTAGTATGAATTTTTAGTAGGGGCGACAATAACAGAATATCTGTATATGTCCTTATGGCCGAATACTGGCATGTAAATATGCATTGGGTATAATAATGTGAACTACCAGTGAGTATGAACCTTTTTTCTCAATGTAATATGGTCAATGGACATGATTCAACTACATAATCATTTGGTCAGTATTCAGTACTCGAATAAAGTTATGTTAAAGTTCATATTAATAGATTTGATTCAACTGGTTGATGTTATCGTCTTATAGGTCTATTTGGTTCTGACTAGGATGTTGGAATCTTAGCAACATATATAATTAAAAATATTATGTATTAAATATCCATCAGAGTGCTCAATGCACCCATGATCTTGTTTGAGAGTTTACAAGCATCCTTTTTTTCTTCCCTTGAGCAGGATTCCAAGTCCTTAAATCATGGCTTCCCATGTAGTGGGTTATCCCTACATTGCTCCCAAGAGAGAACTCAAGTTTCCACTTGAATTATTTTGGAATGGAAAGAGAAGTGCAACTGACTTGCAGAATGTAGCAAAGAATTTGAGAGCTACAACATGGAAGCATATGGTGGATGCTAGTCTAACATAGATCCCAAGCAACAAATTCTCCTACTACGATCAAGTCCTTGACACAACTACAATGTTTGGGGCTATTCCTCCATGATATGGGTGAACTGGTGGCGATATTGGACTCAACACATACTTCTTAATGGCACGCAGAAATGCTAAGCTTCATGTTATGGATATGACCAACTGGTTTGACACAAACTAGTAAGTGCAACACTACAAATTCTAGCAGGCTATAAATATCATGACTTTACTAAGTATATTTGTGAAATTTTGTTCATTGAAAGGCTTTAAACATAGATAATCTTGGCCTTTCTAGCCACTACATAGTTCTAGAGTTGGGACCATAAATTAATTTCAAGTACTCTTCACACAAATCTGTGGATGAATATTGAAGAGGATAAAGAGGTTAGTATTATTCTTTGTTTTACCACAATAACATTTATATTTGAATAAATCTTTCTTATGGTTTGTTCTTAATTTCTCAGAATGAAAATCACCCACTTTTAAGTTTTTACTGTTTGACTGAGAAATATCCCTACATTTTCCACATTTCATTGGCATGAAAGTTATGGATGGTGGATTTTGTGAGATTGTAGCCACTTTTAGAATGTATAATCAATGCTTGTTTTTGGAGTGCAGATTGGTATTGACATTGTACCTGTCATCAAAGGTCTGATGTCACACTTGTTGTTATCAAATAATACAAAGGGTGTTCCTAAAGCATTTGACCTCTTGTCTTTTCTTGATGCAATTCTTTCGGTCTACAAGTATGTTTTCATGTAGAATCCTTCTTAAGTCACGTATTCCTGCACTTGATATTGTAAGTAATGGTACAATCTTACAAAAATTATTTTCTCTGTGTCATGATTAATTTATGGAGGTCTTAGGTGAGTTGAAGGAAGCTGGGGAAACATGGATACAATTTGATGAACCCGCGCTTGTGATGGATCTTGAGGCTCATTACCTCCATGTCTTCTCTGAAGATTATTATTTCTTAGAGGAAGTACTTGTTGGGACTAAATTGCTTGTGGAAACATACTTTGCTGATATTCATGTTGAGACCCAAAGATAAGGTGCCATCCTTTGCATCTGTTTATGTAGATGATACCTCTACTTTTATTTACAATATAAAAATGATACTGCATTTCTCTTGAAAACAAGTAGATAGTACTTGAACTCCAAATATCACATAGTTCATATTTAAGGATCTAAATTTTCTAATACTGTGAAATACACTATTTGCACCAGCATTCATTTTATTAAAAACAGTTAGATACTACCTGAATTCAAAAAGTCAGAGTGTGGGTTTGGGAATCAAAATTTTCTAATATTGTGAGATATACCATTTAACTCAGGATCATCATATGGTTGAAGGCTATATCTTTTGTTGGGTTGGATCTAATATGATGAACTAAAACACTCATCCTTGTCAAAACTATTGGTTTTCCTAGAGAAAAACACATTTTTGCTCAGGCAATTGATGGACGAAACATATGGGCTAATGTTTTGGCACAATCATTTAGCATTTTAAAGGATCTTGAAACAACTATTGGTAAAGGTATGTGTGCAATATGCACACTATCTTCCTCATGCTTGAGGTTCTCTTGGACTAAGAAATTGCATATGATTTCCCATTTAATCTGAGAATGGCATATGTTTCCATTGCAGGAAAATTAGTTTTCTCCACCTCATGTTCTCTTCTCCATATAGTTATGGATTTAGTAAATGAGACAAAACTTCATAATGAAATTAAGTCCTGGCTTGCATTTGCTACACAAAAAGTAGTTGAAGTAGTAACTCTCTCAAAAGCATTGATTGGTCAACTAGATCACGTAAAATTCTTGATAGTTTTGGAACTTGCATAGAATTGATTACCATTAGAATTATTTGTGAAGACAATGTTATCGCAATTACAAGCTGGAATACATTTCCTATAGGCATGAGACCATGACCTAGGGTGTAACTATAGTCTAGGTGTTTGAATTTTTTAACTCAAAGGATGGTTGTTACTTGCATCTAGAATATGTGCTTTTTCCATCTAAACATTGTTTTCATACTGATTTTTTTGTATTCTAGAGAATTTTATTCAAGAATCTAAGTCTATTGAAATATAGTCATTTTTTTACAGCCATATTTTGCTATTAATGGAACTGCTATATCTTCAAGAAATACCTCCCCTAAAAGGAACAATAAGGCAGTGCAAAAATATGTAAGCTGTCAAATGCTCCGTTCCTAGTGTTTGGTTTATTATCTTCAATTTGTTAATTATATTGTTTCCTTTTTCTCTAGCTATCTTATACTTATTAATATAGAAAATCTACATAGTATAAATAGTAAGGCCCTTTTTAATGAACTAAAAGGATATTTTCCGATCTTATGAGTGCATTACGTTCAACATTATGTAGATGGCTAATTTCCAACCATTATGTACAATATTTTAAGTTGTATGTTGAAATTATAGGCTGAATCTCTAAAAGGTACTGATCACCGGTGAGCTACACCTGTCACTACTCGTTTAGATGAACAACAAAAAAAATTGAACCTCCCAACTCTTCCAACAACCACAATTGGGTCGTTTCCTGTGACAGTAGAACTTCGCAAATTTCATTGTGAATAAAAATCTAAGAAGTATGTTATATTGTACATATGACAATTTGTAAAATATATTGTATAAGGATTAGATCAAACAAGTATGTTTCGGCAATAGTTTTCCCATTGTCTTTCAAAATGCATGTCTAAGATGGTATAAGTTTTTAATTTGTAACAGGATTTCAGAAGCAGATTACATTCAGTGCATTCAGCAGGAAAGTGCAAAAGTGGTTAAAATCGAGGAAGATCTTGACATTGATGTTCTTGTGCATGGTGAACCTGAGGTGGGTTCTTCATTGATTTGGGTGAAACCATCAAACGTCATTTTATGTTATGATGGAAGCTAATTATTTGTCTTATCTATTTCTTCAGAGAAATGACATGGTAGAATACTTTGGGGAACAAATTCAAGGATTTTCATTCTTAGTAAATGGATGGGTATAGTATTATGGTTATCATTGTGTGAAGCCACTGATTATTTATGGAGATGTCATTCGACCAAAACAAATGACTATTTTTTGGTCAAAGTATGCCTAGAGTTTGATTGCCTGCCCTATGAAGGGTATTCCTATGCTTTTGATGTTATCTGGTAAAGATGTCTTAGGCCCGATTAAAGCTAATTTCCATAGCACTGATATGATGGAAGTAGGCTCCTTTCGACAAATATTGGAACTTTGCAGTCCCATCAAATGCTATAAAATCCCTCAGTTTATCCTTAATTTTTTATCATCAGAGTTTATTGTTTAAGTGTTCACTATTTTCTCGACATATGTATCCCAGTCCTGTAGACCCATGTTGGTTCTATATCTTATGTTTGTATGAATTTGCAATAGGAGGGACTACAAGAGAATATCTGTATCTACCCTTATGGCTGAATACTGGCCTGTAAATATGCACTAGGTATAATAATGTAAATTACCAGTGATTTTGAACCTTTTTTCACAATGTGATATGGTCAATGGACATGATTTAACTACATAATCCTTTGGTCAGTAGTCGGTACTTGAATAAAGTTATGTTAACGTTCATATTAATAGCATTGATTCAACTGGTTGATGTTATGGTCTCATAGGAATGTTTGGTTTTGACTAGGATGTTGGAATCTTAGCAGCATATACAATTATAAATATCATGTATTAGATAGAGTGCTCAATGCACCCATAATATTTTTTGAGATTTTCCACACATCCTTTTTTTGTCCCTTGAGCAAGATTCAAAGTCCTTAAATCATGGCTTCCCATGTGGTTGGTTGTCCCCGCATTGCTCCCAAGAGAGAACTCAAGTTTTTACTAGAATCCTTTTGGAATGGAAAGAGCAGTGTAGCTAACTTGTAGAATGTACCAAATAATTTGAGAGATGCAACATGGAAGAAGATGGTTGATGCTGATCTAACATACATCCCAAGAAACATGTTCTCCTACTATGATCAAGTCCTTGACACAACTACAATGGTTGGGGCTGTTCCTCCATGTTATGGGTGGAATGGTGGCGATATTGTATTCGACACTTACTTTCCAATGGAACGCAGAAATAATAAGCTCCCTGCTACGGAGATGACCAATTGGTTTGACACAAACTAGTAATTGCAGCACTACAAATTCTAGGAGGCTGTTAATATCATGACTTTACTAAGTATATTTGTGAAATATTTTTCATTGAAAGGCTTTAAACATAGAGAAGCTTTTCCTTTCCATCCACTACATAGTTCCAAAGCTGGGACCAAGAATTAAATTCAAGTACTCTTCACACAAATTTGTGGATGACTACAAAGACGATAAAGAGGTTAGTATTATTCTTATTTTTACCACAACACCATTATATTTGAAGAAGGCTTTCTTATGGGTTGTTCTTAGCTTCTCAAAATGAAAAGCACCCACTTTTAACTTTTTACTATTTGACTCAGAAATATCCCTACATTTTCCACATTTCATTGGCATGAAAGTTATGGATGGTGGATTTTGTGAGATTGTAGCCACTTTTAGAATGTACAATTAATGATTGTTTTTGGAGTGCAGATTGGTAATGAAATTGTACCTGTCATTATAGGTCCTCTGTCATACTTGTTGTTATCAAAGCCTGCAAAGGGTGTTCCTAAAACATTTTACCTTATGTCTCTGATTGATGCAGTTCTTCCGGTCTATAAGTAAGTTTTCATGTAGAATCCTCCTTAAGTCACTAATTCCTACACTTGATATTGTAAGTAATGGTACAATCTTATTTTTTTCTTTCTTTCTGTCATGGTTAATTTATGGAGGTCTTAGGTGAGTTGAAGGAAGCTGGGGCAACATGGATACAATTTTATGAAGCCTAGCTTGTGATGTACCTTGATGCTCATCACCTCATTTCCTTCTCTAAAGCTTATTATTTCTTAGAGGAAGTCTTGTTGGGACCAAATTTCTTGTAGAAACATACTTTGCTGATATTCTTGTTGAGACCTATAGGGAAGGTGACATCCTTGGCATGTGTTTATATAGATGATAGCTATCTTTTTAATTACAATATAAAAATGATACTTCATTTCTCTTGAAAACAGGTAGATAGTACTTGAACTACAAAAATCACATAGTATATATTTAAGGATCTACATTTTCTAATACTGTGAAATACATTATTTACACCAACATTCATTTTATAAAAAACAGTTAGATACTACTTGAATTCCAAAAGTCAAGGTGTGGGTTTGGGAATCTAAATTTTCTAATACTTTGAGATATACCATTTAACTTAGGATCATCAAACAATTGAATGTTATACCTACTATTGGGTTGGATCTAATACGAGAAAATAAACATTCATCCTTGTCAAAACTATTGGTTTTCCTGGAGACAAATACCTTTTGCTGGAGTAATTGATGGATGGAACATATGGGCTAATGATTTTGGCACAATCGTTTAGAATTTTAAAGGATATTGAAACAACTGTAGGTAAAGGTATTTGTGCAATATGCACACTATCTTCCTCTTGCTTGAGGAGCTCTTGGAATGAGAAATTGCATATGATTTCCTATTTAATCTGCAAATGCCATCTATTTGTATTGCAGGAAAAATAGTTGTCTTCACCTCCTTTTCTCTTCTCTATACAGTTGTGGATTTAGTAAATGAGACAAAACTTGATAACGAGATTAAGTCTTGGATTGCATTTTCTGCACAAAAAGTAGTTGAATTAGTAACTCTCTCAAAAACATTGATTGGTTAACCAGATCAAGTAAAATTCTTGACATTTTTGGAACTTGCATAGCATTGATTACTATTAGAATTATTTGTGAAGACAACATTATTGCAATTACCAGCTGGAATACATTTCCTATAGGGATGAAGACCATGGCCTAGGGTGTAACTATACTCTAGGTTTTTGAAGTTTTGAACTGAAGGGTTGGTTGTCACTTGCATCTAGAATCTTCCCTTTTTCCATATAAGCATTTTTTTCACACTAATGTTTTTGTATTCTAGAGAATTTTATTCAAAAATCTATTTCTATCTAAACATAGTCATTTTTTTGCAGGAATAATTTGCTTCTAATGCAGTTGCTATATCTTTAAGAAAGACCACTCCTAAAGTGAACAATATGGTAGTGCAAAAAGCTGTATGCTAACAAATGATATGTTCCTAGTGTTCGGTTTATTATCTTCAATTTGTTAGTTATATTGTTTCCTTTTTCTTTGGCTATCTTATATTTATTAATATATCAAGTCTACATAGTAAAAACAGTAAGCCCCCTTTTTAATGAACTAAAAGGATGTTTTCATGTCTTATGAGTGCATTACCTTCAACATTATGTAGATGGATAATTTCCAACCATTATGTACAATATTTTAAGTGGTATGTTGGCATGAAAAGATGAAGCTCTAAAAGGTACTGATCACTGACGAGCTACACCTGTCATTACTCGTTTAGATGAACAATAACAAAAATTGAACCTGCCAATTCTTTCAACAACCATAATTGGGTCCTTTCCTCAAACAATAGAACTTCGCAGAGTTTGTCGTGAATATAAATCCAACAAGTATGTTATATTAGACATATGGAAATTTGTAAAATATATTGTATAAGGAATAGATCGAACAAGTTTGTTTCACCAATAGTTTTCCTATTGTCTGTCAAAATGTATGTCTAAGATGGTATAAATTTTTAATTTGTAACAGAATTTCAGAAGCACATTACATTCAGTCCATTCAGTAATATCTCGACATTGATGTTGTTGTGCATGGTGAACCTTAGGTGGGTGCTACATTGATTTGGGTGAAACTATCAAACGCTATTTTATGTTATGATGGAAGCTAATTATTTGTGTTATCTATTTCTGCAGAGAAATGACATGGTAGAATATTTTGGGGAACAACTTCTTGAATTCACAGTAAATGGATGATTATAGTCTTACAGTTCTTGTTGTGTTAAGTGACCGATTATTTATGGAGATGTCATCCGACCAAAACAAACGACTGTTTTTTTGTAAAAGTATGTTGAGAGTTTTGACTTCCCGCCCTATGAAGGGTATGCTTTCAGCCCGTGACAATTCTGATTGGTCCTTTGTAAGAGATGATCAACCCAGGTAAGGGTGACCAGCTCTTCACCACAATTGCTAGATATTGTTCTAGTTGAATCTCCAATTGTGATCCCCAGTTCAATTTCCCCCTTTATTGAATTGTTAGAACCTAATTTCAACCTCTTGATTCAAGTACCTTATATATGTCTGGTAGGTCTAAAACTAGCATGCAAATTGCACTAGCCATCAAAGAGGAGGTTGAATATTTGGAGACATCTGGAATTCCGGTATGTTAGATTTTTATCATTCAAGCTAGCATTATGATCTTAGGATCTTTAATTGGAAGAATAGCATGCACAACAATAAAACAAAAGAGACAATGAACACAAATATTTTCCTCGAGGAAACCATAAAGGAGAAAACCCTGCAACTTCCTCAGAGATAGAATCGGCACAAAAAGCAAAACCCGAGAACATAAAGATGATCTCCCGACAGCAGTAGTCTCTCTCTTGTCCCAACAACTTATCTCTCACTCATACACCCCAATGAGTGAGTGTGTGTGTGTGATAAATAGAGAGGCTCACTCTCTATTTATATTCTTTTGTTCACTTAATGTCCACTACAACATGTTGGCCTCACTTAACAATTACTTCCTAGAGCCGACATCTCTAGGAGAGTCTAATAACCCTAGTGTTGTTAGCTAGAATATTTCACCTCCTGCAGACAGCAAGGTGTTCCACTGGTCTGAATGGTTCAGATCCAGAACAAATAGAAGACAGAGGTTGAAGACTCTTCCTAGACACTGTAGATATCTGAAATACAAGGCTTTAATAGTCCTCCTGTGTACCTTTAATGAGTTCAACATGAAATAGATCAAAGCAACCAGAATATGATCTACTAATCTATGCTAGTGACTAAGGAATCCAAAATCATACATCTGAAATCAAACATCAACAATATATGTGGGACATAAATCAACTTGCATTAAAGAAATATGAAGAAGTTTACAACCAAGTGTTAGTGTTGACATGCATCTCCATGAAACCGAGCATTCTCATCCCCATAAGCTCCAAATCTAGCTCTCTCTATGCTCTCCAATGGTATGGACCAAGTGATCAATCGAACAACATAACAATGCCTTAAGAGTTTTCCCCCTCGACCATGGCCATAAGCTTGTATTTATAAGGCTAGATGGATAGGGTAGGTTGAGAGATTTGTGGGAGAGGTGGCCTCCAAGATCCTAAGATGGGGGATCTTGAGCTCAACTAACCCACTACAGTAGGTATAAGGGATACCTTGAGGCTTATCATCTAGAAGCCTCGAGAAGCTTCTCTTTTTCCCTTTTTACCCAGGTTACCGTGTTTCTCCTTCAGTGACAGAGCAGTTCTTGTAATAACTGCTTATGGGCTAAGGGTCATAAGTGGTGGAACTTATTGTGGGAAATAGGATATGGGTGGTACGCACAAGGGTACCGCTTGTGGATAAATGGTAAAGCGTGGTGCTAGGAGTTTGTATGCAAAGATTGACAAATAATATGAGTTTCCACTCCAAAAGCTGGGATTCAGGGCAAGTAGGTATGTCCAAATGTCTTATCACATAATGGTGATAGGATTTTGGTATAACATGATTGTGGAAATTGAACCCAGTGATAGATTAATTTTACTCACAACAATTATCAATTGAACATGCAAAATCACTCACAAAAGAGACTGAATAATGAGTTGAACACTAAACTGTATTGAATAAGTGTACAATAGCCAACCCTGTAACATAATAGGTTGCTGAATAAATAAAATACATCAGGGATTCGAATGCATGAGGAGAAATTCGAATCTAGCATAAAGCAGGCTTACTAAAATTAAGCAAATCCCCCATAGGTGTAAAAGGCTGATCCCAAATCTGTCATGGATCTCACGAATTATCAAAATGGATTAGGCAAGCTAAAGAGTGATGGAATGACAACTCATACATGCTTTTCCAAGGAGAAAAGATAGGAGGATGTGTAGGACAAAAAACTAGTCAACCACACCTAGTCAAGCTTTTCCTTTTGCCTTAAAACACTGAAAAAGCAGGCAATAAAGCAAAAAAAAGCAGAAGGGCGCTTAGGAGGCCAGGAAAAAAGCAGCTTTGATTCCTTGAGGTTTCCCAAGCGCTACATGGGTCAAATAAGGCAAGTTTGACCACTAGGGATAGGTAAATGAGAACTTGCACAAGGTGGGACACATGAACTAGGAAAATAAGACAAAAATAATTAAATTAATGTCTAAGGTAGTAAAATATGGGTTGATTATTCTAACACCCCCCCTTAAGCCTGAATTATGAGTAATATATCAGAAAATTATAGGGCCTAGCAACAAGTCTTAGTCACCCTTTTACATACTGCATGTCCATACAAACAAGGAAAGAGGAAAAACTAACTTGGGAAAATCCTCCCTTAAACATGGACTGTAAAACAAAATTTGGAAATCTTGTCTTCACTCATGCTTCACAGCATGATCAGAAATCCCCATCAGTGATTTGATATTGCTGAAGGTCTTCCCACAAAATGATTTGGTGAAGATATCAGCTACTTGTTCTGAAGATGAACAGAAGAGTAGGTGAATGGTGCCATGATGCACAAGCTCTCTGATGTAGTGCATATGGATCTCAATGTGTTTGGTTCTCTGCTTATGAACTGGATCTTTGTAGATTCGAATGGTACTCTGGTTATCACATTAGATGGTAGTTTAGTACTCTGATTCGAAGCCACACTCTCCAAGTAAACCCTGCAACCATAAACATTGAGTTGCTGCATTAACAACTCCTCTGTACTCTGCTTCTGTAGATGAGAGTGCAATAGCACTCTGTTTCTTGCTTGACCAGCTGATTGGCCCTTCTGCAAGCATGAAAACATATCCTAATGTGGACTTTCTATCTGTGCTATCACCTGCCCAATCACTGTCAATAAATCCAATCAAATCAAGATCAGATTTTGCTTTATAGAAGATCCCATGTGTCCTTGTTCCCTGAACAAAGTTAAGGATCCTTTTGGCTGCTTTCCAATGGATCTCATGAGGCTGATCCATGTATCTAGAAGCCACACTTACTGCATAAGAAATATCAGGTCTAGTATGTGTCAGATACAACAAACATCCAATCAATTTCCTATACATTGTATTGTTTACCATAGGTGAAGAATTAGCTTCTTCCAGCTTCACTCCTGAAAGGAAAGGAGTTTTGCTTGCTTTGCAATACTTCATTCTGAATTTGTTCAGAAAGTCCAAGGCATATTTGTACTGGTGCACCTTGATTCCAGCTTTGGTTTGAGCAATCTCAAGCCCCAAAAATTGACTTAAGAGCCCCAAATCTGTCATGGAGAAGGCTTGGTTCATAGCACCCTTTAAGGAAGATATCTCATCCTTTGAGATTCCTGTAATGAGGAGGTCATCAACATATAACACAATGATCATTAATGAACCATTAACTAACTTAAAATAGGCATTTGGATCTGATTTTCACCGAACAAAATTCAGTGATAGCAAGAAGCTATCGATCTTGGCATACCAAGCCCTGGGGGCTTGCTTTAGCCCATACAGTGACTTTCTCAACCTGCACACAAGAGAAGGGTTAGTAGAAAAACCTTGAGGATGATGCATATATATCTCTTCAGTGAGATCTCCATTTAGGAAGGCACATTTTATATCCATGTGATGTACCTCCCATTGCCTTGAGGCTGCAATGGCTAAGGCTAGCCTGATGGAATCCATCTTTGCCACTGGGGAAAAGTCTCATTGTAATCTATGCCATGAACCTGTGAGTAGCCCTTGGCTACCAATCTAGCCTTGTACTTCAGTGTTGAACCATCAGCAACAAATTTGGTCTTATAGACCCACTTACACTGGACTAACTTTCCTCCTGGAGGAAGATCCACTAGCTCCCATGTGTTGCTCTTCTGGAGTGAGCTGAAATCCTCCTTCATGGCTGTTTGCCATATTGGATCTCCTGCTGCTTCTTTATATGTTTGAGGATTAGAATCCACCATCAAATATCATTTTTCAGCAAACATAGGATCCTTCATGCACAGACCACTCTCAAATTGAGATCTAGTCCTCCTTGGGTCATTGGGATCCCCAGCTAGCTCTCCTGCTGAATGTAGTGTCTTGGCTGCCTATTTTGTCCTTGTAGGGCTGTTAGGGTCTGCAATAAATTCATATCCATTAGAAAAATCAGAATCAGCATGTTCAACAAACTCTTTACTTACTTCCTTAGGTTCAGGTGGAGAAGAGGCTTCTCCAACTTCCACGGCTGCAAGGGGTTCTTCTTCAAACTGAACACACCTTTCGATGAAGGCTTTGTTTGTGCTCAAATTTATCAGTTTGTACCCTTTTGAATCTTCAGAGTAACCAACAAAAAGACACTCTTGGCTTGGGGGCTGCAAAGCCTTCCTCTTCTCTGTTGGAATTCTAGCCCAAGCCTTTGAGCCAAAAATCCTGAAATGGGTCACATCTGGCTTGTGCCCACTCCATGCTTTGAAGGAAGTCATACCATCAAGATGTTTATGAGGCACCCTATTCTGAATATAGGCTGCACAATTGATAGCTTCAGCCCAGTACTTTGGTGGCAAAGTTTTGGCCTCCATCATGCATGTTGCCATCTCCTTCAGTGATTTGTTCTTCCTCTCAGCAACACCATTTTGCTGTGGTGTGTAAGGGATAGAATGCTGCATCTGAATACCTGCATCTGCATAATAATTAATAAACTCAGACTTGACATACTCACCACCATTGTCAGATCTGAGGACCTTGAGTTTCCTTCCAGACTGGTTCTCAACCAAATTAGCCTTAAAGACTTTGAATAGGCCAAAAACTTCAGACTTGTGTTCAGGAAGTAAACCCAGCAATATCTGGAAAACTCATCAATAAAATTCAATGCATATTTGGCTTGACTGATGGACATATGAGGGAATGGGCCAGAAACATCACTGTGGATCATCTCGAGGGGTGCAGAGGTTCTCTCATGACTAGCTCTCTCAAATTTGTGCTCTGGGTGTTTTCCTAGGATACAGCCTTGGCAGACTCCTTTGGAAAATTTTATCTTGGGAAACCCTATGACCATCTCTTTTTCACTAAGATCAGAAATATACTTGTAATTTAGGTGGCCAAATATTTCATGCCAAAACTTGCTATCCTCATTAGCAAGAATCAGAAGAGCAGAGGGTTTTGAGTAGGGTAGGAAGTGTGAGAACATGTATACCTTTTGAGCATGATTCGCAACTCCTTTTGCAATGACTCTACCGCTTGAGATCTCTGTGATCTCAACTTCATCAGGGGAGAATATGACTTTCTTAGGAGATCCAGTGTGGGTCATCTGGTACACTGACAAGAGGTTGGAGGCAAGACCAGGCACATACAAGACATTGCTGAACTGACCATGATCAAGATCAATCCTCCCTTTGCCCAAACTTTCAGTGAGAGAGTCATCTCCCAGTACTATAGATGGTCCTTTCGACATGTCAAGTGAGGAGAAGGCCTCCTTGGTCAAAACCATGTGTCTTGAAGCTCCAGAATTAATGATAAAACTGGGTGAGCTTGATGTGCCAGCAACCAATGCATGAACTCTCTCTCTGTCATCTAAACTTGATCCTCCTTCTCTCTTCTTTGAGCTGTCTGGAAGAAAGATTCCATTCTTCTCCATGAGTTGGGTCAGCATGTCTATTTGCTTCTTCATACAAGATCTTTCAGTGTGATTTCCCTTATTGTAGTATGCACACTTGCTCATTTCACCTTTGTTTTTCTTCTTCTGGTAGTTCTTCTTGGAACCTTGTGGCTCCTCCAGAGACTGCTTCTTGTCTCTCTTTTGCTCGGGTGGCTTTTTAGCTTTCTTTTTTCTTTTTGGATCCACCTTCAAATCTCCAGCAATCAGAGCTTGATCTTTGGATGGTTTGATGGTGCCCATCATCACCGGCTTGTCCTGTTCTTGTGTGAGAGATTCCATGAAATCTGCAAGGCTAGGCATCTTCCAGGTTCGAGCTGTCAGTTTTGTGGCATAGAAGGTCGAAACAAACATTGAATAGTCAGGGCCTAGCTTTGAGAGAATGTCTAGGATGAGCTGATCATCCTTCTTTTCGATCCCACACTGTTTCAGCTGCAAAACTAGTGCTTTGAACTTGGAGAAATATAGCTGCAGGGATTCAAAGCT
>LPNX010027960.1:126525-252470 GCA_001517045.1 Pseudotsuga menziesii
ATTTTGAAGGAGAGAAATCGATCTACAATGGGTCTGATACCATGTGGAAATTGAACCCAGTGATAGATTAATTTTACTCACAACAATTATCAAGTGAACATGCAAAATCACTCACAAAAGAGACTGAATAATGAGTTGAACACTAAACTGTATTGAATAAGTGTACAATAGCCAACCCTGTAACATAATAGGTTTTTGAATAAATAAAATACATCAGGGATTCGAATGCATGAGGAGCAATTCGAATCTAGCATAAAGCAGGCTTACTAAAATTAAGCAAATCCCCCATAGGTGTAAAAAGCTAATCCCAAATCCGTCATGGAGCTCACGAATTAGCAAAATGGCTTAGGCAAGCTAAAGAGTGATGGAATGAAAACTCATACATGCTTTTCCAAGGAGAAAAGAGAGGAGGATGTGTAGGACAAAAAACTAGTCAACCTCACCTAGTCAAGCTTTTCCTTTTGCCTTAAAACACTGAAAAAGTAGGCAATAAACCAGAAAAAAGTAGAAGGGCGCTTAGGAGGCCAGGAATAAAGCAAATTTGATTCCTTGAGGTTTCCCAAGCGCTACATGGGTCAAATAAGGCAATTTTGACCACTATGGATAGGTAAATGAGAACTTGCACAGGGTGGGACACATGAACTAGGAAAATAAGACAAAAATAATTAAATTAATGTCTAAGGTAGTAAACTATGGGTTGATTATTCTAACAAGGATGCCCCCCAAAGTATGAGTTTTAGAGGGATACGATAAACAAGAACTTTGAGAGAATGAGTCGTTGCGACGAGGTGAAAATGTTGGCTCGATCGGAGCATATTGTCAAGTAGGCATCTGTAGTACATCAGTATGTTGACTCATAGACACAAGTAACCAAACTCATGGCTGCAGACCAATACAAGGTAGATCCACGAGAGGAATAAACAAGCATGGTTACTAGAATACAGCGTAGATACATGTGATAGAGGACTCAAACTTGGACATATCTACCAAACATACAATGTAGATCTATGTCATACAGACACAAATTTGAGCATAGCCATGACCATACAAATTTGGATCCATGCTAGATATACAAACTCCATCGCAACATGGGAAAATCAATGAGCGCTTTAAACATATACCCAGGGTCTTCGTCTTGTCTTCCACAAAGTACGATTCTATCAATGTGATTACAATGATCTAAAGTCGAACATGGTAGAAACCACTTGATTACCGGCCAATGATGTGAACCATTAACAAGTGCGAGGGAGATCACCATTAATGTCAATGACTCCCAAGGTACTATAGTACAATCTACTAAGTGTGAATAGATGTCCAAACGTCGAACACCCAATCGATTCTATCAATCAAAGGTCAATGATGTGACCCTATGTCGAGAGCGAGAGAATATGTCATTAAGGCATATAGATCTCAAGGTAATAATCATTGTTTCTAAGACTATTTTCCAGATGATGAGCTGATGTTGACGAGAATAGTCTCATCGACGGAGGGCCATTATGAGTCCCACATCGTCGACATGAAACTCATAACATAGTTCCAGAATGATGTGCATGTAGTAACCATATGACTCACTCAAAGATACTGACACAAAGACTATGTAGACTACAGAGGCGACACTTCTTCAAATCCCATTTGAACATCGGGCAGCACGACAAAATACTTGGCAGCATGACTAGACGGGACCGACACACAATGCGACAATGGACAATGAATTCTTTTGAAAGACTCAAAGGAGTGACATGACTCATGAATGTGGATCGTCATGGAGATCAGCTGAATACCCAATTGACTGACATGATTGTGAAAATAAGTGCCATGTTCAAAGGTAATGACAAACAACTGCCCTTATTTGCAAAATGATTCCCTTCCCATTTCCCCCATCATGATTGATGAGTGCCTCTTTTTAGTTTTACGAGTTCAAAGAGGGTAACAAACACTCGATATAGCTTGTTGGTAGACAAGTCCAGACTCATATGTTTTACGAACCTGAGAGAGAAGGGGTTCGATCCGAAGACACGTCTTTCAATGTTTAATTTAACAAGTCCAATGAAAGAAAACTTGATATCGTTCATATTTAGAGAGTCTGAACGAATAAGGAAGAAGACTCCAAAAGGTCCTTTTTCATATGATTTAGTCTCTAAGGCCCAAAAAAGTATAAAATCATACCTTAGAGAACTCTTCCAGTCATGATCAGCTAGAGTGTTTCTTTTTCATAAATAGTCCTATCTGAACTAAAAAATAGATAACCTACCATCGGAAGGACGACTCTTCAAATAATTTTACGAGTATGAATAAGACAAGTACTCGACAATATTTTTGTATTTAGGGAGCCTAAAAAGAGTTGAAAGAGGACTCCATGAGGTTTCTTTACACAATGTCACTTTTTACGAGCCTGGAAAGATTCAGAAACGGACTTGACTATCTTTTCATGTTTAAGGAGTCTGAAAATAGATGTGAAAAGAAGAATCCATAATGTTTCTTTGCACAATGTCAAATTTCACAAGCCTGGAAAGATTCAGAAATGGACTCGGACCTTTGATACTGGGTTTAGAGAGTGTGATCAAAGTGTCATAATAAACACTCATCAACCTTTTCCGTTTTATGAAAGTACGAAAAAGCCATAAACAAACTTTCAAATATTTTTGCTAGAGTTCTCCTATCCTGCAATTGTCTCAGAAACAAGTGTTAAATGCATTTATAACTAGCATTAGGGATTACGACAGATAAACTTTGATCAAAATATGATTTTACATCAAAACTATAGAGATTCAGACCCAAAAACGCCTATATAAGTCAAGTAAATAGTAAAAAATCAAACCATTTCACTATTTACCTCTATCAGAGAGCAGTTGGAGCATTTTCTTAGTCAAATCTTCCACAGCTGATACCAGGAGTTCCCACCGTCCCTTTTCAGTATTGTCAGTTGCAGGTAATAGCTGAGACCCTTATCTTTCATTTCATAGCATCTATTTTGAGTTTTGGTGGAGTTTTAGGCTTTAATGGGAATCCCTAGAACTCATAATGCAGGCACCACAGGTACCCCTTGCGGGATATGCGGTTCCACCCTAGAACTGCCCCGATAATATAGTGGATAGGCGGTGCCACCGCCTGTCTCCAATGAGGCACAGGTGGTGCTAACCGTGGATAAGTTAAACAAATAGTATGGGAAAAACAAGTTCATTCTTTTGATTGTTAATGATTTAAGGATGGTTTTAATGCATACCATTGGTGTTTTTGACAGGTCTAGATCACTCAAAACATGGTGATATGGAAGGAAATAACTCATAACAATGAGGATGCTACTGCTAAGAGAAATGCGGGATGTATAGCCGCATTACGGGACTATGGGCTCTTGAAGTTCTTCCGAACCCCAAGCATGGTGTCGCACGAACGACTACTGGAACACATACTGCAAATGTGGAATCTAGAACAACAGTACTTTGAGGTGGGGGCACACATACTTACAGTGGAGGTAGAGGATATGTATTTCCTGACTAGTCTATCAAGACGGGGTGCCCCTATCTCATTGACAGGTTCCCATGGTGGGGACATTACTACTAGAGATCTTATAGATCAGCACTATGCACCGGGAATAGGTACATCGGGGAATAAAATCCCCACCAAGGCAGTGATAGATAAGGCTCTACAGACCATCATATTTACCATGTAGAGGGTGGCCAGGAGTTAGGGTGTGCACCAGGATTCCAGGGCACAAATGTTGTATGCCATAGAGGCTATGGCACCCACGGTGTTCAACTAGGTGGAAGCAATGCTTCCAATCTTCAATAATCAGTTGACTAACTGTCGGCAAGGAGAGGTGAAGTAGTTCAGCTTTGGTTCCATCTTAGACTACTTCTTCTTCGAGTGAGTTCCACAGATGAGGCCACAGGTGACCTTTCGGAGTCTGAGAGCATGAAACCATCGTATGTTGAGGTGGGTCCAGATCATGGCTCGCATAGGAGCAGGTAGGGGAAGAGTGAAGTTCAGTGATCCATTTTTTAGATGGATACAGGATCAGATCCTCATGGTTGAGGACTACGCTTATGCAGGCACAGACTTCACAGGAGATCCTGACCTACCACTCCCACCTGGCAGGTAGTGGGGTGACATCGGTAAGAAGAAAGAAACCCTAAAATGGATGAAATGTTTTTATGTTTTTTATGTTTCATATTTTTTATGTTAAGTGACGAGACCTAGATATTCTCATGTAGATGTTGGAGCAGCGTGACCTGGAGAAGCATCTCCATTGGATAGGTGAGCAGGAGCTCACTTTGTACCACAGGGTGATGATATCACCAGAGAGCTGGAGGAGAAAGTGGAGAGGTTGACTCTGGACATCCCAGATGCTGACATAGATGATCTCTCGATGAGATATCAGATATCCACAGCGGGAGTACCAAGCCGATTCAGTAGGCTGCTATGCTAGGTGGCTCGAGCAGTGATGTGCTATCACGAGCACCACTAGTGTATGAGATATGTACTGAAAGCTTATAGCTTCATGATTTTGTATGATGACTTTTCCTGAAATCCTACATGCTTTAGAGGAGGCCTCAGGACCTATTTTTTGTAAACTTTTCGTATATATATATATATATATATATATATATACGGACTTTTACACGGTGTTTATATGTTTCAAATGGAAAATGCTTTTCTATGAGTTATACGTGTCTCAAAAATGTTTATTTATAATGGACCATGTTTGATTTACTGTCATGAATGGGCAATATGCCAGTATAGGATGTAGTTAGCCAATGAGTCAGCAACTACGTTATGTTTCCTAGGGATATGCCTATAAGTAATAGTTTCGAATGATCTTTCTAGAAAATGCACTCTCTGGAATAGGTGAAGGAGTATCGGGTTCCTAAAGGTGTAGACATGGTTCAAATGGTGAACCACGAGCTGTGAGTCCATCAAGACTACTAGATCACAAACATCCTGGGAGGCAGCTTCAGTCAAAAGACTGATGACTGCTTCATACTCGGCGATGTTATTAGTAGTGGGACCTATACAAACTGCTCCTGAGCTGACCAAATATTCAGCTGGGGAATAGAGGACCCAAGTAGCCAAGGTGAGATTCAAGGTGTGGCAGCAAGCACCATCAGTGAAACCGTAGAAAGCCATCTGCATGACCAAAACATGGTATAAATAGATGTGGATATGAAACTCAAAACCATCTTGAAAATACTAAAAGCACACTAAAAGCCAATCAATTTACATATATACAAGATACTACCCAAGAAAACCTAGGCATAGTACTTTTTTAGGTACAACCCATTGCGAGGTTGCCCCAAAGGGATCCCATCATAATCAATGAGCTTGTAAGCTCCTTTCTCTAACACCTTGGAAATAACGAAAGGTCCATACCATATGGATTAGAACTTACCCTTCCCTAGTTTGTCATATCTCTGATCATAGGTCAAGACTAGGTCACCCGCGTTAAATACATGAGGCTAGATGGATTTATCATACTACGCCTTGACATATTTCTTATGTGCCTCATTAGCCAAGGAAACATCTCTATAAGTCTCGTCAAGGTTACTCAATTATACAAATCTTTCTTCCTTTGTGGAAGTGTTTGGGAGAAGTTCGACGGCAAGTTGTAAATATGGAATCTGACATTGGATGGGTAAAATAGCTTCAAGTCCATAAACAAGATGAAATGGAGTGAAACCAGTAGTTGTTTTCATGGAAGTCCGATAAGCCCAGAGAGCGGAGAAAAGAACGTGGTGCCAGTTGGATTTATGATCTCCAACCATCCGATGAAGCATAGTTTTCAAAACTTTGTTGATGGCCTCTACTTGACCATTAGCTTGTGGATAATATGGTGTAGATTTTTCATGATGAAACCCTATCTTGGAACTCGTTTCCTCCATCATCGGATTACGCAAATGGGATCCGTGATCCATAACAATGGACTCTGAAACTCCAAATCTAGCTATGATATGATTGAACAAGAAGAGGGCCGTAGTCTTACCATCTTATGCATATGTAGGCTTGGCCTCAGCCCATTTAGTAAAATAATCCATGGCTACGATGATGTAACCATGCCCCCCGGCTGAGGTAGTCTTACAATGCATGAAGTCAATCCCCATTTGGCGAATGGGACAATGGCAATGACGAGGTGTAGTGGAGCAGGATGGGTGCACTTTTTAGGATAAAAGTGTTGACAAGGTGGGAATTTCTTAACAGCCTCATGACAATCTTTGAAGATTGAAGGCCAGAAATAGCCAGTGCAAAGGATTTTCTAGGCTGTAGCCATCCCAGATAAATGACCGCCACATGCTCTAGAATGGAAATCATTTAACACAAGTTTATCCTCCTCATGAGTGAGGCATCGTCAGAGAATAGAGTCAATCCCATGTCTATACAAAGTGTCATTCAAGATGAGATAGTATTTCGCATGGTGATGGATACAGTGACGATCATCGCATGATAGATGCAGCTGAAAACATTGTGTCTGGAGATATATTAGCAAATATCCATACCAAGGATCAATAGTGCTTATCAGGAACATAAATTCATTAAGAAATGAATCACTGGGCTCAGATTCCGTCGAAGCACAGGGAAGATCACACATAAGCTCTACAAATACCAAGGATTTCTTTGATGTAGCCTTGGCAAACTCCAGATGGAACTCCTAAAGGATAACAATCCAATGGAAGTACTTGCCCCCGAGCACCTGAGAGTCAGGATGTAATACATCGGGTTCTGGTTTGCAAATATGGTGGTAGTGCGGAGCAGAATGTGATGACGGAATGTTTGTACAACAATGACCATGGCCAATGCTAACTTTTCCACACATGAATAACGGGTTTCAGAATCCAAGAGATTCTTACTAGCATAATAAATCACATGCTCCTAACCGTGGAGATTGTCCTGTGCTAAAACCATAGCGATGGTAGTAGCAAAGGAAACAATGTACAAGAGAAAGTCCTTTAAATAATTTGGGGGGTGTATCATGGGTGAATGAGTCAGAGCATGCTTAAGATTATCAAAGGTGCGTTGGGCCTGGTCATCCCAGAAGAATGGAGTGTTCTTCTTAAGGAGATGCATATAACCGTTTGTTTTCTCTGCGAAATTGCACACGAAATGACGTAGAAATTTATTCTTCCCCTGTAAACTTTGGAATTCCAAGAGATTAGTTGGGGCTGGTAGATCAAGAATGGAGGCAATTTTTAAAGGATCTATTCATATGCCATCTTTGGATACCACAAAACCTAGCAAGCATCCCGTTCCAATGCAAAAAACACATTTATGTGGGTTGAGCCGTATATTATAATGACGACATCTCAGGAATATCTCTCTAAGATGACCAGGGTGGTCCTCCTGTCACTGAGAATGAGTAGGGAGGTCGTCAAGGTATGGTTCAATGATGTGTTGGACATCATGAAACACATAGGACATTTCATGCTGGAACATAGCTTCAGCATTTTTCAAGCCAAACGGTAACTTATTATATGCAAAGGTTCCCCATGGGAAAATGAATGCTGTCTTATGCTGATCAAAGGGTAATATCTCAATCTGATTATAGCCAAAAAATCCATCCATGAATGAAAAGATGACACTACTAGCACAGTTGTCGATAATCTGATCGATATGTAGGGTAGGAAAGTTGTCCTTGGGACAAGCTTTATTCAGATCCCTAAATTCGATACAGACTCTAATGGTGCCCTGTTTTTTATTAACAAGGACAACATTTGATACCCAGTCCGTCAGGGGTATAGGATAAATAAACCCAACTTTCAAAAGCTTCTCAATTTCAACTTTTATAGCTGCGGCCTTCCGAGGATGGACTTGCCTATGTTTTTTCCTGACACATTTGGCTGAGGGATAAGTTTTAATCTCATGGACCATGATGGAAGGGTCGATCCCCAACATCTCTTCATAGGACCACGAAAAAATATGACAAAATTCTTTAAAAAGTGCCTTATAGGATAGAGATTCATTTGCGAAGCAGTTCTTCCCAACATGAACATGCTCAATAACATTAGGATTGGCTGATATGTCAATTGGGTTCATCTGAGTAATGTTGCAAAGGTCTCCTTCAGAATCTGTATGTTGGAACAATATAGGACTTTGGGGAACGTTGACAATATTAGTAGGAAACAAGGATGCAAAATCATGGTTAACCGAACTAGTGTTGGGGAGGAACATGGATCTATGATGGTGATCCTCCCAAATGGACTCATCCGTGATCATTATCTCAACAATGGACTTGTTGAAAGGAAAAGTCTCAATGAGATAATCCAGAGTGGGAAGAGAAGGTTCTAACCAATACGGAAAATGGTAGGGATCTGAAGCCACTAGATGAAGGTCATCTGTGTGATCATCGGAAGAGGTTTGAATGGTGTCATACATAGCTTTGTGAGGACTTAACGAGGTAGACTCAACAACATGTTTTCCCTTAGGCTCACAATCAAATGAGGTGATCATATGGACTAACGTGGAATCTGTGCTAGGAGGAGTGGATGGAAAAACTCCCATGAGGAAATAATCCTTCAACATGCCTACCCAAATCGACTGATAAGGAGGAGGGGAATGGCCTAACATGGCAATGTTATTAGTTGTAGAGGTAGTAACGTTCGGTGTATAGAAATCAAGCTAGTCAATAGTAACGATTCTCCCCAGCTGTGGAAATTGGATAGTTCAGAATACTGTTGAAGCAACAGTAGTCATGGCATAGAACCAATTTCTTCCTAGAAGGAGATTGTAATCTAAAGGGGCATCTACCACTTCTACTTGGATGGAAACCGTTTTTCCCCCCAACTCAACTACAAGGGCTGATACGAGACCATGGGGCTGGAAACCCCATTCATGAAAGGCTTTAAGGGTCGTAGGAGATGTTACAAGCTTAGGAGATCTAAGGGCTTTCCAACAAGATAGAGACAGAACGGAGGTCGAAGCTCCTTCATCTAGGATTGTTCGAAAAAATTTCTTGCCAATAACTTTCATAACGACTTGAAAAGCAAGTTTATGTGGTAACCGAGACTTGTAGTTCTCAACATTGAAATGGATCAAGTTGGTGTTATCCGAGTCTAAAGCTCCTAATGCAATAAACAAGTTTTTGCGTTGTGTAGGGCAACTTTGGAGTACTTCTAGGGTAGACATTGAACAAGGTGCCTGAGCGAGATCTTCAACCACATTATAAAATTGAGTATCTCAAGCATTGGGATTAAATACTGCCTTCCAAAGAGTACTCTTAGGTGGGCACAAAATCATGTCGAGGGTAGGCTTATCGATAGATAAGGGGATAGTAGACGAGGACTCAAGAGAACTAGTAGAAGGGGCTTTCCGTGGAGACGAATGATCTTCATTTTTATCCGCAAGTTTATCATAATTTTGACTTTTGAGTTTGTAGATGGATGGTATCTGAGGACATCATATGAATTTACTCTAACAAACTAGAATTACCCTGATTAGACATGTGGTCTATCAGTTGTTGTTGAGAGGGAAAAGGATCAGTAAGTACTGTAGATGTGGGATTGGACTTCAAAAATTGGGATATTTCATCCCAACGAGGACACTCCTTTGAAAAATGGTCACCACCACATAGTAGACAGGGATATTTCTCTTTTCTTTTCCCTTTGTCGTTATCACTGTTGGTTGGTTGTGATGTCTCCGACTGGTTTCCAGGTTTTTTATTTCGATTTCTAACTTTATTTTTATTACCCAAGGTTTGAGAACTTTGAATGGAATTTACCTCGATGGAAACCTTAGGAGTCGAAGGAGTAGATGGTGTAGTTTGGGTTTTCTTGGTAGGTTTTGTCATTGATGGGGACTGGATTGAATCAACAATCCCATCAACAGGTACTTCTACTGGTGGCTTGGTAGGATCGATGCTGCGGCGAGGAGCTTGAGGGATCAGGTCATAAAGAGTGCAAGACTGGGAATAAACCAAGTCTAGGTACTGAGCCCGACTAATAGCCTGCTCTTCAGTAATGGCACCACCCATAGACACGTCTCGGGAAATAGGAGGCAACAAGGATTTGGTGAACCAATCAGCTAATAACTGATCTAGAATAGGGGCCTTAATAATCCTTCTCTTCCTTCTCCACTCATGAATATGATCAGAATTGTGGGTGGAGGTGTTCTGTCCCAGAGAGGTTAAAATATCGGTACTTGTTTCATAACAAATAGGGAGCTAAAAGTGTGTAAGAAACACAATTGCCAACGAGCCAAAATCCACAAACGAATGTTGTGGGAGTTCAATGTACCACTTCGCAGCTGTACTGGTAAAAGTTTGCTGAAAGAGTCGTAACCAAACGGAGTCATTCATGAGGGATTTCTAGGAACACCACAAATGGAATGTCATCACATGGTTCTTTGGATCTTCTCCTTGTTTCCCATCGAATTTTGGGATGTCCGATGGTAACATTACCGGAATGGGTGGGCATGAGAGATTGTGTTGGATGGGGTCATTAATCAACTTGGATAGATTAGGTAATTCCAGAGTTGCTAGGAAGGGTAACTGTTGGTTGGGATGAACATATTGGTAATATTGATATGGAATATAATTATGAGTAGGACCATAAGTGGACTAATAAACAGGTTTTTGTGACGAACAACTACCAGAATATCCACCCACAGGGGGTTGATTTCCAGGATCCAGACCGCTAAGACCACCAAGGCCTCTAGGAGGAGAACCACCAGGGCCACCGAGACCACCAGGACCACCAAGACCACCAGGAGGTGGACCACCAGACCCTTCGGGGCCACCAGGAGGAGGTAAAACTCCAGAGCCACTGGAACCACTAGGAGGAGGGCCAGAAGGAGGAAAGCCACCAGGTCCCCCAGGACCACTGGGACCACCAGGACCATAAGGAGGAAAGTTTCCAAATCCTCCAAGACCATTAGGCCCCCTATGGGGAGGACCTCCATGAGGGGGTCCTCCGACACCTCTCGTAGTATGTATAGGTATCGCTCCCATGGCTGGCATGTAAGACCAATTGGGTTGCCCCCATAGCGTAAAATCATTAGTAGGGTATGGAATTCCTCTATAATCAGGTGGATAATTAATATTACCTATAGGTATGTGATAACCATAACCTCGAGAAGATTGAATGGTTACAGGTTGAGCCCCAGAGGGTTGACCTGAACTGGATGGGGGACTAACCACATTAGAATGGGTGGGAGGGACATAAACTATAGATGGTTCTATGTTAGAGGTCTACCCTTGACTAGTAACAATTCCAATGTCAGATACTGCAGGTCGTGTCGGGGGTTGGCCCCCGGCACTAGAAGGTGTAGACGAAACAGGAATTGATGATTGAATCTCAGGTATAGAAGACCTGGAAAGATTAGGTATAGACATAACATGAGAGGTGGTAGGGGTGGTATCTTGACCTAGGTTGCGGGGTGTCAATGGACGATCTATAATCGTTTCAATGGGTCTCATAGATTCAGCAAGTGAACGATATCCCCTAGGAATAGATGTGGATCTTGGTATTGTTAAGCCTAAAATGTCATCAATTTGCTTATCAATCTCCTTTGCATGGAGAATGGTAGAACGATACTGCCTAGGTTCTTCTTCAATTTCAGTAGAGATTCCATGGGTCCCAAATGAAGCAATGGCTTGACCTACAGGGGTTTCCCAAAATTAAGCATTGGGACCAAAATCCAGGCAATCAATATCATCAACACGTCCTTCCATGGGAGAATGAAATGAGGAATCTCTCCGAGAAGGTTGTTGGACAAAGGGAGGTGAGTGTGAAGAGTATGGTACTCCACTTTACAAAACCACATTGCCTCCCACTTGGGAGGTGGTAGTAGCTCCTTAGTCAATAGCTTCCATAGGATTTTCTCCTAAACCAGGAATAAAATCAGGTGGAAATCCCCGTACTCTTCTGGACTGTCTTAACTCAGCCATTTTGTACGGTTCCAAACTAACCTAAGGTCTGAAAATATAGGAAACACCCCAAAAATAATTTCCCTACATAAGCTATAGGTCAAAACAAGCACACTTAAAATGATAGGAGGAGTTCAAAAAGTCAGGTCTCTCACTAGGATTGTCAAGAAGGTGCCACTTGCGATCTACCTCGAGGGTACACGTGTAGTAATCTCCCCGAATGGTGTTTTCAGTGTATGGATCCAAACAAGATGGCCAAAGGGCTTTTCTCAGATAGATAAGGTACCCTAGTGGGGTCTCCCAATATACTCAAGGTACATGGGAGCTCAAATCAGTAGTAGTGATTTCTAATGCATAACCATACATAAGGGGCCTTCTGATATACAATCGAGTATGCGAAGTACCTTTCTATATACCTCAAGGGTACATGAAAGGCTGTTAAATATACCTATGGTACATGGAAGAACCGCGTGAGTCCCAGAATGTAATGCTGACAAATAATGACAGCTCCTACACTTAACGATGCCCGAACACGTCTCTAACCTACCATTCAAGTTACTATGTAAATTTTAACCTAAAACTACCATTAATTTTAACTTGTATGGTTAGGTGAATGCATAATGTTTTGACAGAAACGTAAAACCATGCGGTATGCCAGTGCAAGATATTCACTTTACTGTTCGGTATGCCTACTTACGGGAGGGAAAGAGAGTGTTTTCTTTTTGTTTCAAAACCCAAAAATACTTCCACACAACAGTCATGAACATCAAATCAAAGACAAGCAATCACTTTTCCAAACTGATTTCTTCTTTTCAAAAGCAAATGAGAAGGGGAAGAATCTCTTTTCCTAAAAGAAAAACAAGAAGCACACCTATATGCAAATGCACTCTATTTTTTCAAATTTCTCAAACATAAGCAAATCTAACTTAAAACTAAGATTTTTTATTATTTTGATCGAGATATCTCTAAATGTATGAGAGACGAAAGATCATAAAGGTCCTGAAAGCTTGTGAATCCAATCAGAAAACCAATGTCCAACACTCAATGATGATATCCTAGTCTCAGTCAAAAATTTTCTTTTTTAAAGGAAGGAAAAAGAATTTTACTATGCAAATAAGAAATGAAACCTAGGAGCTAATCTAGTGTTCTTCTTTTAGTCTATATAGAAGAAATGAAAAGAGATTTCAAATAACACCCTAAGCTTTTCAGAAAACAAGAAACTCTTTCGTAAACAAAACCAACAAGCATAGAAGCAGATGAACAATCAAAAGACTCAATCAAACTTTTGAAATTCCACTCAAATCAATCTTAAACAATAAAATCTCAAACCACAAGCATCAGATTCAGTAACACAAGTTTGACAAGTAGAATTGAAAGCAACAAAATCAAAATTTTTACAAAGAAAAATAAGGAAAAAAGGCTTTGGAATAATGCCTACCTAGCACCGCTCTTCTCAAGTGTTGATAGAGCGTTTCCTAGACAACACCAATTCTTGCCAATAGGTTACAGGAAGTGGCACCACATACTGTCCACTTTGTTCAGGAGGTGGCACCACTTCTCATACATAGTGTAGGCGTGGTTCCCTGTAGATGACCAAAACACAAGAGAAATGATGGATCAAGTCAAAAACAAACTAGATCAAGGAAAATATTGTTGAATTGAGTATGGAAACAGAGCATAAAAGATCGAAATAACTAAGATCTGAACAGATCTGGAGGTTTCAAACCCAAACGGAGTCAGTCAGAGAGTAGATATGGCTGAAGAGAGTTGAAGAAGGAGCCTAGATTCTAACAAGAGTTGTAGAATGAGGAAGATCAGAATGACTGATACACAACTTCATTCCCTAGCGGAGTCGCCATATTTGTTAGCTGGAATATTTCACCTCTTGTGGACAGCAAGGTGTTCCACTGGTCTGAATGGTTGATATCTAGAACAAATAAAAGACAGAGGTTGAATACTCTCCCTAGATGCTGTAGATATCTGGAATACAAGGCTTTGATAATCCTCCTATGTACCTGCAATGAGTTCAACATAAAACAGATCAAAGCAACCAGAATATGATCTACGAATCTGTGCTAGTGACTAAGGAATCTAACAACATACATTTGAAATCAAACATCAACAATATATGTGGGATAGAAATCAACTTACATTAAATAAATATGAAGAATTTTACAACCAAGCCTTAGTGTTGACATGCATCTCCATGAAACCAAGCATTCTCATCCCCATAAGCTCCGAATCTAGCTCTCTCTGTTCTCTTTAATGGTATGGACCAAGTGATCAATCCAACTGCATAACAATGCCTTAAGAGTTCTCCCCCTCAACCATGGCCATAAGCTTGTATTTATAAGGTTAGATGGATAAGGTAGGTTGAGAGATTTGTGGGTGAGGTGGCCTCCAAGATCCTAAGATGGGGGATCTTGAGCTCAACTAACCCACTATAGTAGGGATAAGGGATATCTTGAAGCTTATCATCTAGAAGCCTAGAGAAGCTTATTTTTTTCCATTTTTACCCAGGGTACCACATTTCTCCTTCAGTGACAGAGCAGTTCTGGAAATAACCGCTTATGGACTAAGGGTCATACGCGGTGGCACCACTTTTGGGAAATAGGAGATGGGCCGTGCGAACAAGGGTACTGATTTTGGATAAAGGGTAAAGCGCAGTGCTTGGAATTTGTATGCAAATATTGACAAATAATATGAGTTTCCACTCCAGAAGCTAGGATTCAGGGCAAGTAGGTATGCCCAAATGTCTTATCACATGATGGTGACAGGATTTTGGTATAACAAGTGCCCCACAACTTGTGGGGACTTTGTCCCTCCGACCAACAAGTAGGGTTATCCTTAATAGAATGATGGGGACTATTGCCCAGACTTATAGTAACTCACCTAGGGTTGAGTACTATGGGATAGTCTAATAACCCTAGGGCCCCACAACTACGAGGAATTTAACCCTTGATCAATAGGAGGGCTACCCACAATGACTTGACATGACTTGTTTACATTATAGAACCTCCTGATGGGAACATTGGGGCATGACATGACTCAATTACATTACATATACTTCCCAGAATAAACATTGAGGTACAATACACAAATATACAAGTGAATACATTATGAAGTTATAATTACATCAACACTCCCTCTTAACTAGGAAGGTATTCTCTCGAAACAATTTATCAGCACAATTCTTCTTCTTTGTATCATCTGGATCATCATCGAGTTCTCTTCATCTTTAAGTCATATTTATCTAGATCTGGATCATCATCACTAGATCTAGATCATCACTCGATCTGGATCATCTCTGTTGGATCAACATCACTGGATCTGGATCATCACTTGATCTAGATCATCATCACTGGATCTGGATCATCACTCGATCTGGATCATCTCTACTGGATCAACATCACTGGATATGGATCATCACTCGATCTAGGTCATCACTATTGGATCATTATCACTAGATATGGATCATCACTAGTTCATCATTATTGGTGCTATCTCATGATTCTTCTCGTCACAGGAAGTTCTATAGAGCCAGCCCTTTTTCATGCTGGTTGTAGGCCTAGCCTCATTGTAGGTCTTCTTCAACACTTATATCTAACCCTAAGTCAGAATGGCTAGCACTCACATCTGACAATGAGAGGAACACATCCAACACCATGTTAGAAAGGCATAGCACTTACATTCACTAGCATGATAAGACACAACTACTATCATCTATGAAAAGGCACAACACTCACATCCACAAGCATGATAGGACACAACTATTATCATCTATGGAAAGGCACTGCACTTACATCTCACTTTGACTCGTAAAAAAGCCATAGCACTTACATTCACCAGCATGATAGGACACAACTACTATCATTTGTGAAAAGGCATAGCACTCACATCCACCAGCCTAGTAGGACACACCTACTACCATTTGTGGAAAGAAACTACACTTACATCTGACCTTGACTCGTCAGAAAGGCTCTCAGTCCTAGACTGAGGGTTCCTGGTAACTGACCAAGTGCCTCCATTCAAATAATGGAAACAGCCCTTATATCTTATCAAGTGGGAACATATCCCTCAATCACATCAGAATGGCCCTACACTTATATATGATCATGTGAGACTACATCCCATAGTCATATCAGAATGGCCCTCAGTCCTAGACTGAGGATTCTTGGTAACTGACTAGGTATCTCCATTCAAAGAATAGAAATAGCCCTTATATCTGATCATGTAGGATTCGATCCTATAGTCACATAAGAATGGATTAGCACTCACATATGACATGGAAGGAACCAATCCTCTCACCGTGACAGAATGGCTCAGCCCTTACATCTGACCATGGAAGGAACCAATCCTCTCACCATGTCAGAATGGCTCTAGGTATCATCATTTCCCCTTGGAGGGAACCTCAATCTCGAGAACACCAGGCTTCTCCTTTAAGTACTCAAACATCACTTTGGCCATTTCTAGCATTGAATCACATCAGGGTTGATTACGTTCAAGGATAAATTGTGAGATTCGCCAGGACCAATTACATCCAAGGACAACCTATAGATCTATTTACATCTAAGCAACCTACGAGCTTCGCCAAGATTTATGCTCAAACAACCTGTCTCATCGACTATGCTAGAAATACCTCTTTTGAGAGATCTCGATTTGGATCACATACTAGAACTTCATTGCTCCTCTCTCCCAAATAGTAAGTGGCAACATCTTTTGCCTCAGATGTACTCAGCACCATCCATGACTCCATCCTGCCAAACCAAGAGATCACACTTGATCCCATACTGAAGTATCACCTCGAAATGTTCTTCCTATCAATGGCACTGCCTACCCAATTCAAATCCTCATAACCCTCCAGGTTAATCTTCTGATTCACCTCATACTTGAGCCCATAGTCAATTGTACCCTTCAGGTACCTCACTGCATGCTTTGCAACCATCAAGTGAACATGTCTTAATGTGTTCATAGCAAAGCAAATATCTGGTCTCGTATTTGGCAAGTACATCAAGGAATAAATCATCTAACAATACATCGTGGCATCAACTGACTCTAATGAAGCAACAATCAATAGATTTAGGTCTGATGCCATAGCTGTTGTCATGGCCTTGCAGTCCATCATCCTAAACCTATTCAAGATCTCTACTACATACTTTCCTTTTCCACACCTCCATGCCTATAACATAGTGCATCATCTCCAAGTCCTTCATCTCGAACTCTGCAGCAAGTCTCCTTCTTGCAACTTTAATGAGTTCCTCACTTATGTCAGGAACAAGTCATATAATAGGAGCATCACTGATTTTCCACCTTTAACCTTGAAGAAAAGGTTGGAATTTTCTTTACTCTCAATAAATCCTAAAGTCATCAGTAATCTGTCCATCCTATCATACCATGTCGAACCTCGGGATATTCTCTAGTCACTACCTCTGAAGTGAAGCATCATACTCCCTCTATCTTCCATAATCTATGTACTGAAACATTCTGTACTGAAGTGACAAGTAGCTTCCTATGCTACTAATTTTCTATGTATCTATCTAGTGTATAGACTTTCATCTTCAACCTTGTAGAAAAGGTTAATATATTCATCAAGCTCATCATGTATGTGTTTCAACTCCCACTGGCTGCAAATGTCTCTTCGTAGTCTATGCCTTCTTTTCTTGAGAAGCCTCGTGCTACGAATATTTCCTTGTATCCCATGATGTTTCCATCTACTGCATGGTGGAACTACGAACTTCTATTCACGTATCGATACTGCATCCTAGACATCATTCTTCTTGAACTAGTATTTCCTTTCTTCTTGGTTACTTCTTCATAGATGGAAGGTTCTGCATCAATGATGTCATTGCATTGGTCATTTTATTCTTCCTCTGGAATTGTCGTCACTTGCTCTTCGGAACAAGTCTCATCCTTCTTTGCTTGTAGGTGATTTTACACGATCTTTCCTACAAGTCAAATGCATGAAACATTTCATAGGGCATATTCATAATGAAAATTTCTTTTGTATCAAGATATATGATTATGCAACTATTTTAGCCAATACAACATTCATCCATATCTCATGGAAACTTTGTAGATGCCTTCCATCTCTACCAAGAAAACATTGAGATTGTGCACTAATCCAATATGTTAGCAAAGAGGTTTCTTTCTAGATAAGAAGCAATGGAGAGTTGTATAGCACCATGAGCTACTTACCCATCACATGCATATTAGTAGTATATTGTCATTAATGCAAACATTCTATCATGAATAATACATCAACTGAATATAAACAAATGCATAATCAAAACAATATCATGAAATGAAAATTGAGTACTTATCTTTATTTGTTTTGTGCGTAGACTCCTTCTTGAGCCTTCAACTTCATCATCTTCTTCATTCATAATAGCATCGTTTCTTATCCAAATGCTAAGATGAATAAGAGGTTCTTCAAGAGTTTAGTTCTTCATATTCCTCATCGCTTGAGGGATCTTATTTGGATGGCGAGAGCTTGATCTTCAGTTGCTCCCATCTTCTCTTCTCTTATTATGAGTCGAGCTTCTTCTTCTTCCTAGAGTCTGCTGAAAGCAATCACTTCCTTCTGGCACACATTCCTCCCATGAATGAATCCCATGATTTTGGGAAGCCATTCAAGGTGGATATCACCACTTCTTCATTCTCCACCTTTTCTTCTATGGCTATAATTTGTTCTTTGATTTGAGAAACCCCCGTAAAGTATGACTGTATGCCCTCTGCATTCTAGATCTTCACATTCTTCAATAGTTTCTTAAGGTCATATTCTAATCTATGTTCTTCCCTTCAAATAGCTTGGTCAAGGAATCAAACATCTCTTTCGGTGTCTTTAGGGAAGACACTTGTGGTACAAGTTGATCCGTGATTGAATCATCAATTATCTTCTTGGCCTTGACCAAGTTCTTATGGTGTAAGGATTTTAGCCTCATCTCCCTTTGGAACTGGAACCTCTCTACTTATGTAGGTGTCCAATTCATTTTATTCAGAGAGATCATATACTTCCATGCTTGGAAGTTGTCAACTTCACTAAGTTTATCATCAAGCCGATGTGATAGATCACTTTGAAGTGAGAACCTCAAATGAAAATAGCAAAAGATTAGATCTTACTGATTTGAAGTGTTCGTCCTCGTTCCGGAGCTAGCTGATCTAGGGTTTATCAGAGAAACCCTAATTTTCAAAATTTGGAATCTTTCAGATCTGATTGGATAGAAATATAGCCCTCTTCAAAGTGAGCTTTCCAATGTACTCATTTTCTGAAAATAGTGGAGGGAAGTGTCCAGAACAGGAAGCCCTAATTTTCCAATTTCTTCTGCAGAAATTCCGGATACTATTTTTGTTGTATCTCCAAAATTAATACTCCTATATGTTTGAAATGTTGCACTGAGGTATACCTATCTATCCTTGTTCCAAAACCATAGGTTTCATCAGAATTGGTTTCACCAATTGGGACTTATGAGTGTTTTCCCAAGGTGACCTGTTTCAGGACTTTTTTGCACAGCAAAGTTGTACGGACCGCCACATGTCACTGTTTCATATTCTGGGTCTGACAATTGGAACACAGAAAGTAGAGTCCGTGCCCTTTCTGGAAAATATTCAGAAATTTTATTTGGACATTTGTATCTTGAGATATAGAAATTATCCTCAGGTGTCCTATTTAGTGATGAATCCTGGAGGAGGCTGGAACCCTAACTTTGAGGGATCATATCTACTAGGATATAGTGAATATGAGGCTGAAATTTGGACACACTATAAACCAGGATTTTATCTTCGACCTATTAAATTTTTTTCTCTTGTTCCTTATCCAATCCCGATATATATCAAATGTACCTAAACTTATCAGTTTTAGTATTTTAGGGTTTTTCTAGCCCGGGGTCAAACTAGGGTTTGACTTTCCCACAGTTTTACCCAACCAAAAAATCTCGACCCATGTCTCTAAAATTCAATTTTGATGAGGAGATAAATCCTATTCCGAGCTCACTCAAAAATTCCTCTTCTGTAAGAAGCCCTAATTTTCCGCACCAAAAATTGAAAATGGTCGGAATCGAGTTCCACTTCAACGGAAAGATGCGCCCTTCAATGGAGAGTCATCCTAGCATACTTTTACTGATGGATTGTAGAGAGAAACCCAAAAATTAAAAATTCCTAGCTTCTACAGTTGCACAATGTCTTTTTCTCAGGTTAGCTCTGATACATGTTATATTTTTATCATTCAAGCTAGCATTATGATCTTAGGATTTTTAACTTAGAGAATAACATGCACAACAATAAAACACAAGAGACAATGAACACACATATTTTCCTCGGGGAAACCATAAAGGAGAAAATCCTACAACTTCCTCAAAGATAGAATCAACACCAAAATAAAAACCCAAAAACATAAAGATGATCTCCCAACAACAGTATTCTCTCTCTTGTCGTGGCAACTTCTCTCTCACTCATGCACCCCAATGAGTGAATGTGTGTGTGATAAATAGAGAGGATCACTCTCTATTTATATTCTTTCGTTCACTTAATGTCCACTCCAACATGTAGGCCTCACTTGACAATCACTTACTAGAGCCGACATCTCTTGGAGAGTCTAATAACCCTAGTTCCCCATAACTTATGGGGACTTTGCCCCTCCGACCAACAAGGAGGGTTATACTTAACACAATGGTGGGGACTATTGCCTCAACTTACAATAACTCACCTAGGTTCAACTTCTCTGGGATAGTCTAATAACTCTAGGGCCCCACAACTGCGGGGACTTTAACCTTTGATCAATAGGAGGGTTGCCCACAATGACTTGACATGACTTGTTTACATTATAGAACCTCCTGATGGGAACATCGGAGCATTACATGACTCAATTACATTACAGATACTTCCCAGAATAAACATTGGGGTACAATACATAAGATATACAAGAGAATATATTCCAAAGTTACAATTACATCAATAAGGTATTCGTTTGCAATTGCTCAACATAAAATCTTTCCAAGTTGTTTATTTATTGTATAGTGATATTCTGTTTACATTAGAGGAAATTTGGGGTCTAAAATGGGCCTTATAAGAAAACGCACGAACAATAAATTTTGTGAGTTGGAATTCAAGAACCAATATAATTTCAATAAAATGAGTCAACCATAATGGTTGAATTGACATATTTGTCATCAAAGAAAAACCACTTTTTTTGTTCATATTTTCGACATATCTCCATGTGTTTTTACTCAAATTTCAAGCATTAGAGCTTGTTGGATGTGAAATTTAATTCCACATCCAATGAGTACCCACACTGCATACTTTTGATGGACCCCGCTAATTCCACATCCAACGAGTACCCACACTGCATACTTTTGATGGACCCCGCTACCCCGAAAACAAGAAATACCTAAAAAAACGTGATGATGATGTTTCAGGTATTTCTTGTTTTGGGGGTAGAGGGGTCCATCAAAATTATGCATTGTGGGTACTCGTTGGATGCGGAATTAAATTACGCATCCAACGATCTCTCCCACTCGGCATTTGAGTAGGGAGATATGTCGAAAATATGAACACAAAAAGTAGTTTTTTTCATTCTTCCTCCAAACTTAATAACTATTATTTTATTATTTTAACTATTATTTTATTATTTTCTTTAGGAGGCCCATTTTAGACCTCAAATTTCCTCTAATGACTTCATTTTTATATATCACCAAACTACAATAATTCTACATTTCCAACTAATCCAAATCGATGAGGCCTGACTTAAGGGAAGGGATACCTTTGTGTAAGGCGGAATAGGCTCACTACCTGGAATGGGTTGTTCAAAGTTTCCGCATCACCAACTATGGTGTAAAGGATACCACTCAGGTTTGCTTAAATTTCTAATGTTCCCTCTTTCATCACTATTTGTAGTATAAAATTATAAATGTGCAAGTAGTGGGCATGAGTTGAACTGTTGTTGGATTCTTTCATCATTTAACAATTCTTGCAATATCAATTCTCCTTTCCCTCTTGATATGGTATTTGTTTGTTCAGATCCACACCCACATGTGTTAATCAAACTTTAATGACATCATTCATTCCATCATTGATATGGATGTTGATGTCATTACCATTGAGAATTCCTAGTCTGATGAGAAATTACTGAGAGCTTTCCAGGTGAGTGTGAAATATGGGGCCTGAACTGGTCCTGGATTTTATGACTTACACTCTCCTTACAATCCAGACACTGAAGAAATCATAGACTGCATCCACAAGGTACTACCACAGAGAACATATAGAACCAAATTTATCATTCTCACATACAGGAAATTTGACATAATTATGAAAATTTAGTGCAGAGAATAACAATGGTTTGGTTTCTCTCTTGCCATATCACTCATTGATTCATGAGCTATTTTAAATAAGGTTTCACTTAAAAAACTAATAAAGCAAATTAAATGTATGCAAACTAGAAGCCTGGTCACCTTCCTGGCTGCTACTAGAACAAACTCTTGTAGGCTTCCCTTTCTCATTTTCTTTTCTTTTCTTGTACTTTCATATGTCTCATTTGATCTTTATAATTTAGGATTTATCTTGGCACTCCCATAGTCGATGTTAATTGGTTGTATCTTCTAGTCATGTTGACAATTTATTTGGGAATTTATGGACATTAATGAGATTATCTTATTTGATCTTATCTATCTAGTCCTCAATATACCATAAATATATAGGTTGTTGGTTCCTGTTGAGGCCACTTACTGCTCAATTTTTTGCAAATTTGTATTACATTCATCCATGTGTATATTTTTGAGTTTCTTGATATCAGTGTATGTAAGGTGTCTTTTTTTTTGTAATTGGGAAGGGCTGATGAAATCATGTAGAGAGATGCACTGAAGGACCTCTGAACAAATAGAAATGCAGAATCTATGAGAATATTACTTGGACAGGTAAAATCACTAACTTTTCTTATCCTGTGTGGCTTCTTGATTATTTTGCATGGGACAACATTATATTCTTTTGTATGAAATTAGCCCTTTGTTCTTGGATTGGGTTCTACTGTAATAGATATGATCAAGCTAGACTTGTTTATTTAATTTTTCCAAGCCTTTAAGGGTATCCATTGATATTTTGTATACTTAACTACAAACAATTGTATCTTGAGTGACATATGATGTCACCTTCTCTTGATGGAGTTGAAGAAAGTCTTTTGGAGACACATTTCCTTCTTTCTTTTCTTTGAAAATTTTGCTTAGATCATAATTTTGAGTTCTAGCAAGTCTTGTTGATTTCATTATGCTGAATATTACAGGAAATGAGGAATCATCTCTCTTTGTGGCATATATCTAGAAATTGTATGCTCCAAGGATTCTTATTAGATTACTTGAATCTACGTTAGGGAAATGATACAACCAATATGTGGAGCTTTCTAAAGTTGTTTTTGGTAAGACATACAATCCCTATTTCTTATTGGAACTATTTTCATAAGAACTTTTTTTTCCCAACACTAAGAAGTTATCTTCTCATCAAATTGATATGTTTAAATTTTTTTGTCTACTAGATATACCAAAAAAATTGTAGTATAATTCTCTTATTAATAGATTTGGTCTCTTATCTAGAAAATATTATCATTTCAGAAAGAAAGAAAAAATGTTCATTTTGTTCTCGTTTGTACTTCCCAGAAGGTGTGGAATTGGTTCTGTTTTTGTTTAAGATGTTATACAATAGCCAAAAGATTGAAAATTTAATAGATTTAAATTACTTAAATGGTGTAGATAATACCAAGCTATAACAGACCTCTTCAGGCTATAACAGACTTGCAGTATGTGTTTTATATCAATCTATATATGCTATAAATATGAAAATACCATGTCAAATACTCATGTCAATATCTTATATTTATCTTCAAAATTGAATAGATGTAGTTGAAAGACAAATTTTGTATTGAAGAATAGCCCCCATACATAGCCCAAGTTCAGATGTGAAGTCAAAATTCCTCAATATGATAAAACATCACTTGTTTCGACCTTTTCCCTATTGGAAATACACATGAACTTCAATATAAGTTCACCAAAAAATTAAAGATACAAGTATGAGGAAACGGCCTTACAAAAAAATATAATAGCCCTTAATATTTGCACATTATATCTCTAGTTTTTCCCCAAAAATGTCTTCAGCTTCTAGTGTATATGTTCTAAGGTTGTGGATTCTTCCACCATTGTTTTATTCAATTAAAATGGTAATAAAAACAACCTAAAATTGCTTTTACTATTTATATATGGAAAGCCAAGGTTTTCCTCAGAGTAGGTCAAATGTATGAATTAGATGTTAGAATAATTGAGGTATTGGGAAATTTGGCAAAAATTATTCAATGCAAAGTTCATTCATATATTGCTCGAAAATAATTTCTTGCTTTGCGCAATACTGCCATTGATCTTCAGGATTTATGGAGAGGTATTTCATTTTTATGTATTTGTAGGTCAGTTGGTTCTAAATGTTTATGCATTTTGAGTACACCTACTATTTGTTGGAATTGTTTCTTTTTGCCATGTTAAATCTTATGAAATTACTATGTACATTTTTCAGTTATTTGTTTTCTCTTTTTAGTGAGTAGAAAAAATTATTGCTTAACATGTGTTGCTTATAGGTAACCTTAATCACAAAATTTATAACAAGATTAGGAGGGAGGTTGCTGTAGTGCAGGTGCAAAATCACGTGTGCAGATATAAAGCTCAGAAAGTTTAGAAGCATGTGCAGTGCAGATACAGAAGCACGTGCCCAGATAGAAAGCTCAGAAAGTGGGCCATTGAGTATGAAGAGCCTGTTTCTTAGGCTTTTCCATTGAGTAGGAAGAGGTTGTTGCTACCGCGGGATCTAAGTATGGGTTAGCATCCAAGTGCAAGTGGGATGGTTTAGCCATTGTAATATTTTGAAAAGTCATCGATGTACTAGATGATTTTTATGTAAAGTTATATGGAGATGGTTTTTAAGAAAACTCATATTTATTGTAATACTTGACATTTCATATAATATAATTTATGCGGTTTAAAACTTATATGATTGTACTTTATATTATTTATAAGTGTTGTAATTAACTAATTAATGTGACATTGCATAATTCACATGTGTATTAGATAATGATAAATAATGTATGATTCTTTTTTCAATTTAAATATAATGCCATATTAAAAATTTATATTGATTAATAATGGATACCATTAAAACTTTTAAAATATAATAACCACACATAAAACAACTAAAAATGACTAAATTAGTGACAAATAAATTATATCAATGACCAAAAATAACATATAAAATGACCAAAAAATGAGAGATACGTGACCAAACAATGAGATATAAATGATCAAAAAAATGACCAAAATTCGCATATCAATGATAAAATAGCCGTTTTGGTGGCTAATTTATGGTCTTTTATTACACGACCAAATTTGGTCATATTCTAGTTTGTCATGTGGTCATTAATTTGGTCACATATTTGGTCATTAATTCAAGTATATGACCAAATTAATGACCAAGTAACAAGTTATAAATAACCAAAATAAAAATGACCAATTTTGGTCACATAATAAAAGACCGTAAATTAGCCACCAGCGATTGATAAACCAAAAGTGGTCATTGATATGTGGATTTTGGTCATTTTTTTTTGTCAGTAATCTCTCACTTTCCACTAGTGAGAGTTCCTTTGCTTATTAACAAAAAAAAAACATGGCATCCAATTTAGAGATAGCAAGCTAGATTTTTATTTTCCTTAGAAGATACATCACATCATTCAATATAAACGTAATTTTGAGTAGGCTTTTCTTGTACCTTAGCACCTTCCAATATAGTCATTGCTATACAATTAACTGAAAAATTCATCAAACATAGCTTGTATCTCTTTGATGATTTTCCTAGAATAATCTTTAGTGCGTTTATCATAATGCCAAAACATTTATTTTTTGGTTGGTTGTTTTGGTCTTCTCTCTAATAAACTATTTAAACAAATGCATCCTATCAATACACCTACAAAAGACCCAATTCTAGCATTGAATTTTTTAGTACGCAATTGCAAAAATATAATGTGTTTTGTCTTGATTAATACAATTTTATGGGTATTTGAAATCACATTCTTGTGTGACACTATCACACACTTCTACTCCCCTTTTTGCTAATCCTATCTTCTAACGTAAAAGACCTTCAATTTACAAAATCAATAACTAATTTTTATGGGAATTTGGATAGAACATGGTTCATAAATAGTGTAATATATTCTTTTGAAATTTATAATCACATATAAAGAGTCATTATTTTTTCATACATATAATTTATTTATTAATAATGGAATGGGTAGCAGCTACATTGAAGATAGCGGGTCGTTTTCTAACATTCATTTTTTATTTTTCATTTTCTATGTTAGTATCCTCTATCATAGAGGTATCATATTTTTCATTTTCCATGTTAGTATTCGTTGTTATATAGAGCTATCATATTCCATGTGTTCCTCTTTAACAACTATAGAAGATCATTGTATATATCTCCATGTCCTACAACGAAATAAACGCATGGATTTTTTTGAGTTACACAGATTTTAAAATGAGTATAATTTGTGAGTTTAGAAAAACACCAGTTGGAATTTGGAAACTCACCTTCCTCATCACCATTTCCATCACTCATAGAATTTTCATTTCTTTTTGAATTGTAATTTTTTTCCAAAATTCGACAACATCCTCGTCCTAATCAAATTTTCTCTTCTCAATAGATGATTCTTTTGATTCTTCTACATTTATATTTAAATACGACAACCAAGAGAAATTTGTTCTAAACAAATAGAGAATATATTCACATAATGAAATAAAGTAATTGTAAATATCAATATACATTACCTTGTTTGGATCATTCAACAATTACTGGAATAATTGGAATAATTTGTTAATTTATAGTCCTTGTTGAAACATCTCCGTGATAGAAAAAATGCATATATATATATGGAATTATTCTTTTTAGAGAATGAATAAGTATAGCACAATAATAGAACGATATTGTGATTCCCTAAGATGAATTCAAATTGCCCATTATATGATCCTAAAAATACTTGGACCTTTCCTTTCAGGAAACATGCTTTCTTAATTGGAATCCTAAATATTTGAAAGTTGAGAAATCAAGGAGTGGTAAGTTTCAATCACTACAATTATTGGCTCCTTCCTTTTTGGAAAGGAACATAAAAGAAATAAGTTGAAAAGACCATAAAAGGAAGTGCATGGTAAAGGAGTGGTAGTTGTGGAAATCCTCTAATGGCCACAATAGATTTGGACACACCCTCACAAGTATATAACACAGTTGGATGAAAGAGGAGAGGAAGGTCAGAGAGGATCGAAGAAAATAAGAAGCACAAAGAACATATTCATGAAAAAATCACAACAAAAGATTATAGTTGGGTTTTGGGGTAATTGGGTTTTAGTTCTCTATTTAGAATGATATCGGTATGGGTAATTCTGTGGTTGTTGTAAGGAGGCATCACTTGAACATGATGGATTTTATTGTCGTGAATTGAATGCAATGGATGTTATTTATAATAAGAATGAAGGATTTTTGGTTCCTTCAAATTTTGTGTATATTTCTATTGTCTAATAGATCAAATTTCTATTCTTTATTTACATATTATGGTTAACATATTGTTATTGAGGTAAATTATTGATGAATGTCATTGAATAATGGATAGTGAACCATCACATACATATCTTTATACTTAACACTCATTATCACACACACGTCTTGGTTTTGCTTCAACTAATACATTACCTTTTGGGGGATTGAAAATGTGAGAACACTGTACTACAATGGTGCCCTTTGCTGGCCCATGCAAAAGAACCCAGCGTCCAATTTGGCACCAAGAAATGGTTCGATTTACAGGACCTAATTTTAACAGGATGTTGTTAAATATATGGATACGCACGTGATGACAAGATAGATTCAATTATCGTGGGGAAAGAAGATAGACAATTTTGTGACACAAGAAGCTGAACTATGAGGGTGGGAAGAATCAATGCTCATTGCTCAAGAAATATATTCCCTATAGAGGATCACCTCGATATCAATATAAAAAAAATTGGAATGATATTCTAGTAGTGCTTACCGAGTGGTTAAGAAGACTTACAGAAGCAATTGGATATCGCTATCGAAAAATATTAAGTTTCTAGTGTACTCAAACAGATTTCATTGAATTCGATCATTTACATTCTAGATTCACCTCTAACTAGAGATTTTTATTTCTAGGTTAGTTCGCAGTGATGTGTCTGGACCAATGCCTACAACATCTATGAATGGATCCAAATAGTATTTTACCTTAATTGATGACTACTCAAGGTATTGTTAGATCTACTTCCTTGAGGAAAAGTCTGAGGCATTTGAAACCTTTAAAATTTTCAAGGCCTTAGTTGAGAACACTCTTGGAAAGAATATCAAACAACTAAGAGCATATAATGGAGAGTACATCAAAAGAGAATTCTAGTTGCTTTGTTACTTAGAAGGTATTCAAATGCAACACTTAGTCCCATACACACCACAACAAAATGGTGTAGCTGAGACGAAGAACATATATTTGAAAGAAATGGCTACGTGATTTCTTGAAGTAATAAATATTCCATCATATTTGTGGTTTGAAGCATTAAACTGTGCTTCATACATCGAGAACATAATGCTTCACAAATCAGTGGTAGGGGTCACTCCATTCGAAGAATTGATGGGACATAAACCCAATGTCTCACATATGAGGGTTTTTGTCTCAAAAGCATGGGTTACAATGAATATTTTTTGCATTATCTACATTCAGTTAAATATGAAGTTATAATTTCTCAATCAATTCCATTTGCATAAGATGATGTCTCAACTAATATTTCATATTCAGAGTCTAAAGATGATGATCAAGATGATCAAGATCTTGATATTGAGAATGAAGCTCAACCAGATCGAGATCCTTATCTAGCACATGCTCCCAACCCAAGGCCTAAATGGGCCCAAAAACTCATTGAATATGTTGGGAATAGTTATGGGGATCCATTTGAAAGAATACGAACAAGATATCAATATTAGGATGAAAACCTTGCGCTCTTCCATATATATGTACTTCTCCCATATAGGTGCTTCATGATGATGGGGTTTGATCCACAGTGCTACAAAGAGGCTTTCCATGATCCAAGATGGAAGGAATCCATGGATGATGAGTATGATTCACTACAAGACAACAAGACCTGGGAGATTGTCTCTTTTCCTCCTCGAAGAAAGCTAGTTCAATGCAAATGGATATATAAGACCAAACTAGAAGCAAATGGATCCACTACCAAGTACAAGGATTGGTTAGTGGAAAAGGGGCACTCACAAGTTCATGGGATGGACTACAATGAGACATTCGATCATGTTGAAAGAATGGATTCCATAATCCTAGTATTTCCCATTGTAGCTTAAAAAAGGTGGGAGGTGGATCACATGGATGTAAACAGTATCTTCCTCCATGGTGACATCCAAGAGTAGATATACATGAGACAACCTAAGAAAAACTAAGAGGTACACTGAATATTCATCTTTGGTTAGGAAACTAAGGAAATATTTCTATGGGCTCTAACAAGACCCAAGGGCATGGTATGCCAAGATGGATTCCTTCCTACTATCATAGAAATTAGAGAGGTGCAAGTGTGACTGCAATGTCTACATGTTGTTGAAGGGAGGCTTCTTATTGTTGATTGTTATATATGTTGATGAATTTCTCATTACCAGTGGCTCATATGCTGGATTGAGGGATGTCAAGTGAGCTTTGAGAAAGGCAAGGCTCCATGATTGATCTAGTGTTTCTAAGGAAGTTTGACTGGCCTTGAAGTGAACAAAAAATATTAAGGTATCATGATTATATAGTCCATATACATAGTATATTTCCTCAAAAGATTCCACATGATTCATTGTGAAAAAACATCCTTCCCCTTCTTATCTAGCATCAGGTTGGAAGAAGGTGGTTCTACACCCTTGGTTGATAGTACACTCTACAAATAGCTGATTGGTAGGCTGTTGTACCTCACCCATTTAAGGCTAGATTTATATTATGATGTTACTGTTGTTTCCAAGTTCATGAATGAGCCACATAAGCTACATTGGAAAGAAACAAAATGAATCTTGCATTATGTGCAAGGTACAAGAGAGTTTGGGATCCACTAGTAATTTTCAGATGATCATATAGATATTATTGGTTTTAATCATTAATAATGGGCTAGTGATAGTAGTGACATGAAATCTAAATCTGGATTTGTGTTCATGTTAGGATCTGGACTAATCTACTGGTTAATCAAGAAGCAATCATCTCTTTATCTTTCTTTTTTCGACTGAAGTAGAGTATCGGGGGGATTCTAATGCAATTATTTAGGCATTTTCGATAAATGGAATTCTAAAAGAGTTTGGAATCCATACCTATCCTTATGTATACCTCTTCTGATATCCAGCGATCTAATACATAAGCAATGAAAAAAACATATTGAAATCCACATGTGCTACATCCTGGAACTAGTGCATAATAAGGCTATCATTGTGCATTACTTCCTTTCAGGTAGTCTGCATAAATATTCATGAAATATTTCATTGAAAACATTTTTTCATGCCACCATCCTTAATGGTCTGAATTTTATAGTAACACATATGAAAATATTTGTATACTTTCCGGGAAAACTCCATGCACAGGAATTAGGACATAAAATAGGTTTTATGCACTTCCAACGGTCATAAGTAAATACAAAACCAATATTTTACCTCCATGCTCTTGAGAAAGGGCATGAATCTCCACTATCATTCTTCAGTCACTGAAGCTCAAATGAGTTACAACATCGTATCACAACTTCAATCCATGCAGTCACACTTCATGCAGTTGGAGAGGGAAATCTCTCTCCACTAATGATCTGCATTGGTTAAAGCGGTCACAACAACAACAATATGAACTCAATCTCCAACAAATTTTTGGTTGTGATTACTAAGATACCTTCTTGATTAGTCACAATAATCAATCTTCCATATTGTTTCCCATCCCGGATCCCCACATGAAATCGCAACTTGTAGCATGTGGAATCTACCCAAGTTTGAACAGTAAATGCTTGGATTCTCTAACAAACAGGTTATGGGTGAAGATAAAAGGTCAAGACCTTCTCAATGTAGAAGTCGAGAATATATCAATAGGTAGTGGAATGGAATCACAATGTGGCTATGAGAACTACAAGTTTTAGTAGAGTAGAAGCACTCACAAACGAGAAAAATTGAAGCGATGATGCAAAATTAGGGTTAGGTATATATCCTCACTAATTCAAGTTTGCAAGCAACGAACAGTAAAAAACATGCAACATATTGAGGAAATAATCAATAACATATCTCCTAACAGACCATTTCATACCTTAAACACCCCCATCCCTCATCACATTTAACACATACATTGAATGCAAGTAGGATGGCAGTGAGAAGCAAAACAATGCATATAATTATGGTGCCCAAGTTGTAGGAGAAATAAAGAGGAATACTGATAATGGGAAGGAATTTTGAAAGAGATATGGTAGAGGGGGGAATGGAGGTATTCTAGGAAGGCTTACAGGACCGACACACTTATAGGCATGATTTATGGTAGGTATCAACTCTGATACAACTGTAGGAATGAATAACTCTGTTCATTTTATTTCATGGAAATTACTTTATTTATACATGGCTTATGATGGTTGATCTTTTTTCTTTCAACCATATGTTTCATCTCCTTATATGACTATTCACATATACAAATTATTTACAATATTTACATAATCTATGGAATCATAATCTGAGGATTAGGTTTTGAACACATACGAACTAGATCTAGAATATTGAAGAGTTCAATGTATCACAGGTCACTAGTTTTAGTATATTGGAAATTTCTATTGTGTAACACTTTAAGGACCTTTACAAACAAGATGACAGGGCTACTGTTGATAAAATTCTAAGCTCTACTTCTCATTTCCACAACTTTGTCAACGAGGAACATAAATTTGAGATTATGGAGGAATTCAGTTTGGATGAACTAAACGAAGTTATTCAATCTATGACGACAGATACAACATTGGTTCAAGATGATTTTCCAATGGAGTTTTGCAGGGGTTTCATGGATTTGTTTGAAGAGGACTTGTTAGCGATGGTGGAGGAATCCATTAATTCTTGTCCTTCAATACGAATTTTATAGCACTCATTCCTATGGTGTAACATGTGACTATATGGGGGGATTTTAAACCCATTTCTCTGTTAAAATGTATTTACAAATTGATAGCTAGAATCATAGCCAAAAAATTAAAAGGAATATTAGATGAAGGGGTGTTTGAAGAACAATTTTCTTTTATTAAAGGGATATAGATTCATGATGCCATAGGTATCACAAAGGAGATGATGCACACAACCAATTCAAAGAACACCCTTGTATCCATTATCAAAGTTGATCTTAAAAAGGCATATAATGATGTAAAATGGTTATACCTTAGGAAAGTCATGTTATCGGTTGGGTTTATCTTCATTTGCAAACTAGGTGTTCTCTTGTATCTAGTTGGTATCTTTTTGTCTTCAAATCAAATAATCAACTTCTCACTTTTTCCAACCTAGCCCTTGTCTTAGACAAGGGTTTCCTTTATCCTCTTCATTTTATAGTGACGATGGAAGGTCTTAGCTGTGTTATCTCACAAGCTAACAGAAATGGTGATCTTAGAGCTTTTACTATTGCAGTTAATATAGGTATCACTCACCTTTTTTGCATGGATTATATCCTTCCTTTTACTGTTGAATCAAGATGAGATATATCTAATATTAAATATATTCAGGATATCATTTATGATGCCTCATGTATGATCATTAATAGCATAAAATAGTCTGTATTTGTTATCAATTTACCTCAAATCTCAGTAGATTTGATCGTATCTTTTTTCAAATTCAATGTTGAGGATCTAAAAGAAGATATAAACTATCTATATGGATTTTATCTTGAAGTCTAATGACTATCAAACAAGAGATTGTTGGAAATGTTAATCACTCACAGATCCATACCTGACTCTCAGTCGAATTTGTTAGAGTTAGTATCACTCAAGATCTTGTCGGCCAGTCTGACAAGAGGGAAGAGTCCATGATTCGGAAATATAAACCAGTCGAATTAATTTCTGAAGCTAAGTTGTTAGGTAGATAGTTATTATAGTCTTTAATGGTGAGTTAGTCGATTCACGTAGAAGCAATTTTTAGGTTTCCTATAAATAGTAGAAGAAGATTGTAAATCAAGTTAGACAGTAGAGAGAACTCTGGGTGAGAAAAGAGAGAAAGAGAAGTTGAATCTCAAGATTCTATGTATGTGATTTTGTCGAAGAGCAGAAGCTCTGTAAAGGATCAATCGGTGAGATGACAAGTTTGGATCGACAAGTTTGTATTATCTTTTTTATTTCCAGACGATATATATATTAAATAGTTTATGGTTGAATGCATGTTTATTTAGCAGCACACTTCTTCCATATTTACTTGTGTAAATTTATTTTACAATTACGGTTGAGTGAAAGAATAAGAATACATAAATTTCTCACTCTGTGAAAGTTTTAGGTTTATGGCAAAGTGGTCGGCTCAAGTCTTCCTAAATATTTGGGTATATGTTTTTATAAGGTCTCTTGAATTGTTATTGTTTTGGTTTTTACTTCATCTTACTCACAAGTGAAAATCATTTGAAAATTCTTAAGTCTTTTAGACTAAGAAACATACTCTATAATTTTCGACAAAAATCAAGTGAAGCGATAAGGTCAGTTGAGTTAACTAAATAGTGGTTGAAGTGATCAGCCGACTAGTGGTCAAAGAGGTCAAGCCGACAAGTTGTCGGTTACCAAAACCGACAAGTGGTCAAAGTAAAACATGTCGGTAGAACCAACAAGTAAGAACTTTTTTGGGTAAATTAGTTGCATCTAAAAGGCTAACCAAATTTGATAAACTTTTCTAGTCGGGAGTTAGACAAGTTTCACTCGGAAAAGAAAAATAAAAAGAGGTCGGCATGAAAATTAAATTTTTAATAACTGAGTGGTAAACTCAAGTTTAGTCTGCTCAGTTTTTGCTAACTAGTATCAGAGCAAGGTTTAGGAAATAAATCTTCTCTTAAAAAGTGGAAAATTAATTTTCTAAGGAAAGTTAATTAAAAAAAATTAAAAACAGCTTCCACTTATGGTTCATTGCAAACTCCAATTTTTACAAGAAAGGATTAGGAATATTGGTCTCTAACTATGAAGGCTTTGTTCGGAGGTCAAGATGTCTCAGAGATTAACATTTCAAGAATGATGATATGGAAGAGGAAGTGGTTCAAACACCACATGTAAGTCAACCGGTCATAGCACCATCGGCTCCCATGACACCATGACATGGTTCAACACAAGGACCATCGACACAAGTGGAAGCTCAAGCTAAACTGACAAATACACCAAGAGGACAACAGATTCCATCAAGCATTTCGTCAAGGTCAACATCAACAAAACCTGTGAACACAAAAAGTCTGCGTGAGATATATGAAGCTAGTACACCAAATTCATTCTCTCTCTTTGCATTATTTTCTCCTATATATGATCCACTAACATTTGAATAATTTGTCGAAGAAGAAGTATGGGCACAAGCCATGGATGAAGAAATAGAAAGCATTGAGAAGAACTAGACATGGGAACTGGTTGATGTACCAAAAGACAAAGATGTAATAAGTGTCAAATGAATTTACAAGACAAACAAAGATGCTGATGGGAATGTGCAGAATCACAAAATAAGAATGGTAGCAAGAGGGTTCACATAGCAACCCGGCATATACTTCAATGAAACGTTTGCACCTGTTGCACGCATGGATACAGTTAGAACAGTCTTGGCCATTGTTGCACAAAACAAATGGCATGTTTATCAAATGGATGTCAAGTTGGAATTCTCAAATGGATATATAGAAGAGGAGGTATATGTGGAACAACCACAAGGCTATGAAGTTCCAGGACAAGAACACAAGGTGTACAGAATGAAAAAGGAACTCTATGGTTTGAAGCAAGCTCCTAGCGCTTGGTACAGTTGAATTGATTCCTATCTCACTGAAAATGGATTTCACAGAAGTGAAAGTCAACTGACATTGTACACTAAAGTTAATGAGAAAGGTAAGATGCTAATTGTCTGCTTGTATGTAGATGATTTAATATTTACTTGTGACTTTGGCATAGTAGAATTCAAAGCAGTCATGGAAACTAAATTTGAAATGATTTTTCTAGGGCTTATGAAGTTTTTTCTGGGCATTGAAGTTCAACAGTTTGAAAGTGGTATTTTCATATCACATAAAAAGTATGCAAATGAATTTTTAAAAATATTTAACATGTCTAATTGCAAGACAGCCCCAACACTAGTAATAACAGGTTTAAAATTAAGCAAGGATGATGAAGGATCAACTGTAGATCCTACGCTATTCAAAAGGCTTGTTGGAAGCCTTATGTATTTGATAGTGACAAGACCGGACATCATATATGGAGTAAGTCTGATCTCAAGATTCATGGAGTCACCAAAAGACTCACATTGGAAAGCAGGTAAAAGAATTATGAGGTATGTAAGTGGCACAAAATGCCTCAGCATTATGTATTCAACCTCAGAAAATTTTAAACTCATTGGTTACACTAAAAGTGACAATAGAGGCAACATATATGATAGGAAAATCACATCTGGGTACACATTTCATTTTGGTACAAGTATTGTTTCATGGGCTTAAAAGAAACAACCCATATCAACTCTATCTTCAACATAAGCAGAGTATGTTGCAGCGAAAAGTGCTGCATGTCAAGCTGTGTGGATGAGGAGGGTGTTAAAAGACTTGTCACAGAACCATCAAGAATTGAAAACCATTTTCTATGACAACAATTAAGCCATAGCATTATCAAAGAATCATGTGCTTCAAAAGAGAACCAATCACAACCACAAAAGGTTTCATTTCATATGAGAGTTAGTGAACAACAAGGAAATTTGTTTGGAATTTTGCAGCTCTGAAGATAAACTTGTAGACATCTTTACAAAACCATTGGAAAATGATATAACTTTCTAGTATTTGCGTAGTTATCTTGGAATGACAAGTTCTGCACAGTGAACTCTGTCATAAACAGATCATGTTTAAGCTCTGAAACACTTTGTAAATTTTTCTTTCAAAATATCCATCTGCTCATAATTAAGGGGGAGTGTTGGAAATATTAATCACTCGCAGCTCCGTTCTTGACTCTCAACAGACTCTGTCAGATTCAGTATCAGTCATGATATTTTTGTTCAGTCTGACAAGAGCGAAGAGTCCATGATTTAGCAATGTAAACCACTCGAATTAATTTCTGAATCTAAGTTGTTAGGTAGATAGTTATTACAGTCTTTAATGGTAAGTTAGTCGATTCACGTAGAAGCGATTTTTTAGGTTTCCTATAAATAGTAGAAGAAGATTGTAAATCAAGTTAGATAGTAAAGAGAACTCTAGGTGAGAAAAGAGAGAAATAGAAGTTCAAGCTCAAGATTCTGTGTATGTGATTCTGTCGAAGAGCCGAAGCTTTGTAAAAGGATCAGTCGGTGAGCCGACAAGTTTGGATCGACAAGTTTGTATTATATTTGTTATTTCTGAAAAATATATATATTAAATAGTTTATGGTTGAATGCATGTTTATTTAGCTGCACACTTCTTCCATATTTACTTGTGTAAGTGTCTTTTACAATTACGGTTGAGTGAAAGAACAACAATCCATAAATTTCTCACTTCGTGAAGGTTCTAGGTTTAGGGAAAAGTGGTTGACTCAAGTATTCCTAAATATTTGGGTATATTTTTTTATAATTTCTCTTGAATTGTTATTGTTTCGGTTTTCACTTCATCTTACTCACAGGTGAAAAGCATTTTTAATTTCTTAAGTCTTTTAGACTAAGAAACATACTCTGTAAATTTCGACTAAAACCAAGTGAACCGACAAGGTCGGTTGAGTTAACCGACTAGTGGTCGAAGTGATCAGCCAACTAGTGGTTGAAGAGGTCAAGCCCACAAGCTTTCGGTTACAACAATCGACAAGTGGTCGAAGTAAAAATTGTTGGTAGAACCGACAAGTAAAAACTAGTCAAGGTAAATTAGTCGGGTTCTAAAAGGCCAACCAAATTTGATAAACTTGTTTATTCAATAGTTAGACAAGTTTCACCCAACAAAGAAAAAGAAAAATAGGTCGGCATGAAAATTAAATTTTTAATAACTGAGCGATAAACTCAAGTTTAGTCTGCTCGGTTTTGGTTAACGCAGGTGGCTTCCTAGAAAATTTGAAAGAAAACTTCACTTATGGTGCAACAAGAAATTTTTAGGTGGAGGAAGGTTCATTCTTCTTAAACATTTTCTTCAAAGTATTCATGTCTACTAGTATTATTTATCCCATAATGTTGTAGGCACTATGGATGAAATTCAAAAACTTTCTTATCAATTCTCGTGGAAGATGTCCCTAAAGGATAATCCTTATGCTCGAATCTCTTGGGAAAATTTATCTTTCCCAAAGGATCTAAGTGGGTGGGGTTTAAAACACCCAAACTATTTTTCTAATTCTCTGGTTTCAAAATGAATTTGGAGAATTATCAAAGGTGAGGGTATGTGGGAAAAAACGGTTTTGAGGAAGTATATATATCCCTTAACTATTGAATAATAGATTAGGATCCCCGATAAAAATTTGAGAGGTGCTTCATCTATGTGGGGGCTCTCTTACAGGTTTTTTAAGTGATTGGTCTAGGCCTTGTTTATAAAGTTGGTAATGGGTGAAAGGATGAAGCTACGACCCATTTTGAGGTGGGTTCCAATAAACTTATCCTTAATGGAATTCAACACCTCCAATTCTTGAATTTTCCCTACCATCTAACCATTTATCTGTACTATCTAATCCATGTAACTCTCCATTTCCAAAATTATATCTTTAATTCATTCTAATGCCTCATCGTAATTACTCTATAGCTAGTAGACAGTTTTTCCTAACTCTATCATTTCCTCCTAACCTTTTGTAGTTCTTCCCTTATTTCCTCAATTTCCCTCCACAAATCCTCATCTCAAGCGATACTCCTCTTCGACGATGTTTATTTTTTCTTAACATTTTTATTTCTTTTTTTTTCCATTATTAATACTCTCATGAGTCTCCTTCACTGCTCTACCCATGTTCATTCTCGTACACCACTTGGAGATTCCACCTCCCATATTTGCAACAAACTGTGAAGTATAACAAACTTTGTACGTTTCATGTTTGCTTTTTTATCTCAAGTATTTCAAATAAGTATAACCCAGCAATACTCCATCACCCCCATGTTCCCCACAATAATATCATCACTTAGTTCCAATTTCCCCCTAACTCTTTCTTTAATGAAAATAAGTACAATGGTATTATCACTACTAAATAGTTTGAACTACATCCTTTCTTCTTCTTCTTTTTATATGCATCCTTATTGAATCATACCTTTTACGTAAAATATGTATAGAATCCATTTCTTTCTAATGAATCCATGTTACAAAATTGATTTCAAGATGATTCAAATCTAGTGTTTTATAGGAAACCCACATTGTAGAAATTCTTGTTGTAACTACAAGAATATCAGTCATTGGATTTGACCTAACTCTCAATCTATCTGTTGATATCCATTTTCACAACATTAAATACTATAGTATGGGGGTGATTTTCCAATAAGTTTAAGTTGTAAAAAAATGGTGCCATTTGTGAGAAGACAAGTTGGTATAACATGAATCGATGAAGTCAGTAAGCATGCTTGAAATATATTGGTGCCATTTGTTCAAATATTGTAGAGATAGTTTGATATGTAAAGTTTGCATCCATTCCAAGGTACTTTAATTTGAATAATGAAATGTATTCCAAATTGAGGATTGAAAATATTTAGATGCCATTGGTGTCAAAATAATAATATTTAGAAATATAATGTGGAAATATAATTATATGATTTTTATTGGTAACTATTAAATTATATTATACTATATTATAGGAAACGTGTGTAAATTTTATCATCCACTTTTATTTACCTACTTTTATCACCATGGTTTGAAAAACAAGTGTACTATACTATATTATAGGCAATGTGCATACATTTTACCATCCATTTTTAATTTTCATGGAATGTGGGAAATGGTAAATTAATACTCTTGGAGTGGACTCGATTATTGGCGGGGAGGATTTCTATTGTTTAAATCAAACCCTTATCAATATTTTATCTGCTAAAGGTGATAAAGGTTATAACATATTAGCACATGTCAAGCACATGATGTTTGGATGCTCTGTGTATTGTTTTTTTCTTTTGTTAATAAGCAGCAACTCTTTATATTACTTATAGTACAAAAAATATATTACATTCACACTCAGCCAAATCGACGTAGCATGCTTAACCAGGTTTTTCTCTAAAGGATTATTTTGAGCATATCTCCTACTTCCCACACAAGTGAAATTCCCATTTGACGGAGCTACATAACTAACCCACAAACATATATTTTTCAAAAAACTTACATTTCTCTGACAACTTGCTTAACAACCCCCTTTCCCATGTCTAGACAAAGACTAGATCTGACTAAGAAAATCTTCCTCATGCATCCCTTCCCAACTAAAAGGATAATCATAATAAACATACGTTACATTTTTTGATATATTGAATATGAAGACCATGCAGCTTTTCCAAAAAAGTCTAGAGACCAAAACATTCCTTAGTGAGGAGAATGATTGTTTGGAGGGGAATATTGAACTTCCTTGGATTACTCCCCAGGTTGGTCAAGAAATTCATTAACAATCATGTCAAGCAGGTGAAATCCTATGGCACTTTCCTGCTGCTACTCGTGGATTAAAGTCAAGGCTTCCTTGATCCCATGCACCATTTGCGCCTTTTCCTAGATGTCACACGCAAGGAGAGTACAGACCGCCCAAAAAGGGTGGGTCCTGAAGTTCCTTCCTTGATGATTCTCAAACTCCCTGAGCAATTCCATTTCTTTGGCCACAATATGGCCTTCAACCATAGTTGGGGTCTTGGCCATGTACTGTGGCCCCTAGTTAAACACTAGAGGTACCAAGTTTTCATCAACAGTCGAGACATTAGTGGAGGAATGAGAAGAAGGAATGGTTCCCCCCTCGATTCTTATTCCCTCCTCCTGATGTCGCCTTTCTCTCCACTCAGGTGCCATAATATCACATGGCATGTAGATTTGAATACCCTACAAACGATTACGTTCAGGTTGAATATTGAGCAATATGAACTGGTATTCATCCATGGGAATATTTATAACCATTCCACCCCTTTAGGTGATGTATCTTGCCATCATCCAATTCGGCTGAATTTTCCTTTCCGCACACACCAAACCTTCGACCCTAAATTCCTTGAGTCCATTAATCACCACGAAACCCACCTTCTCATGCAAAAAATTAGCAGCAGTTCCCCCCATTGAAGGCCTCTACATACTCTCTTATTGGAAATTAACTGTCCGCAAGAAAATTCTTGAAATAAACCCACCAGTTTTCTTAAAGGGCCGATTCCCACACCCAACTCAGTACTCAACTACCCAAAGGAGAGGCATCACTATTTATTATGGCCAACCTCTGGATCATCCCTTCTGGATCAGTCCTACATGCCACCTTCTTTCTTAGCCTACTTTGTACTCTTTCCACTCGTCCAAACCTTAATATCATCATACTTTGAGGTAATTTGAACTATTTTAGTCACCTCCTCAAATCCTTTCACACCTGCCATGGGTATGAGTGGAGAATCATCGTCAATTCTAATCATGTGTCTTTCCTGAGTTGACTGGGATCTCATGTGGGTGTCGTGCATGTGAAGGGATTTGTCAGCATGCTAATTTAAAGTGATGGATTGATTACACATGTACGGTAGAGGGTGTGGTAAATATTGCACCTATCAAGGGTGATCATCTTCCATTTTGCACTCATCCACCTCTGCCAATTCTTCACATCACCTCCATATCATACTTTCCTTTTTGTCACTGGTCATTTCTGCATGGAATATTGTTTCTACCAACTCCTTCATTGGCAAGAGCATCCTCCACCATGTTACCAGTTACTTTGACATGAGTGAATTGGATTGTTGGGGTTGTTGTTAACAACCATTTATGTTTTGTGAGTCTCCCTGTTGTATAGGATTATACACCTAATAACCTAAGGTCTGGGGTTACCAACATACTCAATTACTTGCATACAATTGACTCTTAAAGCATAGAATAAGAAATAGGAAGATTGAAGGACTTACTTGTTAAATGAAGGTCGATCCTTGCTAATCTTCTTCTTCTCTGTTCCACTTCCAAAGTATTCAGGATTGTTCCTCTTTCACCTGTGAAGAAACATTTTTCCAGATACAAGATGATTCATATATGTATAAGCAGGTTAGATAAATCACATATAGATGCAGAAGCATAAATAATTATCAAACCACAAAACATGAAACACATATGGAAGAAGTAATCTCTTTATTATCAATAATGGAAAGAGTTCAGATACAACCCAATGCCTGAGACAAGGACTCCTCTGCAACCAAAGGATTCTGATTTCACTGCTCCAAAGACTTCTGTATAAACTCCACTAGCATAACTTTCCTCTCCAAGTGTAAGTAATGGACACCCTCCCCAAGGCCTGTATTTATATGGGTGAAATAAGGCAGTTCTCGAAGTTTAGGGAGGTTACAGCAGTTAAGGAAATTAAGTTAAATAACTTAACTAATCTCCCATTAGCGCGAGTGTTTTTATGTTTTAATGTTGAGACACATTCGTGGGTCTGTAGCAGAGCAACCCGCAAATGACTCATGACTATGTATAAGTGCAACCCGCAAATACATGGATTCATGAATTGCTGTACAGGAGACTCACGGGTGATGCGCGAGTTGTATAAAATGATAGTCGCGAATACATCTCAATATAGGCAAATGACAAAGTAACTAGGTGGATGGTGAAAGAATGTATTTCATGACAAGCCAATCTATAGTGTTTTGGGAAAACCTCTATCCATAAGTCTCCTTTTGTGTGCCAACATGAGGGATGTTGGCACTCAGATGGAGAGGTGCCATTCAGGTGTATAACAGATGCCCCCTAATGTGTGAGGTCAGAGGGGAATGATGGCCGAAATACATTATAATATTCATCTTTGGAGAACTCAGAAATCCAATGGAGCAGAGAGAGTACCTGAAACAAAGCATAATAATGTCATATACAAAGTTACATCTGAGGATGCTATGTTCAATTTACTAGAACATTATCTCCTTTACAATATTTGATTACATCATATGGTACGGGTATAAAACCACGTATATTACAAAGGTGGATCGAAGCCACAATATACAATAATGATGAGTCTTCAAAGATCTGAAAGCTATGTAGGTAGATCGAACATAATCTTGCGCAACTTAGTCTATATGTGAGAGACTAAGGTCTTCATAAAAGATCCCAAAGAACAAGTACAATCCAAGCCATGTGAATAAGGGTAAGCTGAAGTCGAACATGGAGAGGATTCAACAGTTTGTCAATCAATAGGTGATAATTGAAAACTGAAGCAAAGGAGTTCACCAATGATGAAAGTGAATCCAGAGGTACGATCATCAAAACTCTAGGTCTTCGTCATCAGGAAGTACTGAAATGGAACCATGTTGTGATAAGGAAGGCAACAGATCCTCCAACGGATCACAAGAGTGACTAGGAACTGGGCAAAAGAAGGGAGACACAAATAGATAGCAGATATAACAATGATGGAATCAGGTTATAGATCAGACATTGGGTAAAGTCCTTGAACAGTGAGCACAACACAGAGATGACCCAAGGCAGCGTACAATGGATAGATAGAACAACTAGACTTATCTGTCATGTAGGAGACATGATCAGATTCCCCAGGTATAATGGACAAGAGGATGAGTAATAAACTCAAAGTGATAGTTGAACACAAGTGTATACTGAAACATGGATATCGAAAAGCAAAGAGTGCTATGTTCAAGGACGACATGCTGCCATTATTGAAAATAAGAGAAAACTTCTTCCTTACCTTCCCTGTTAAATTTTAACGAGTCCAGGAAAGTAAAATCGGTTCCCTCTTCATTTTTTAACAAGCTTGAAGAGATGGGAAAATAATGCTTGATACACTGATCCGTGGATTTAATGAGCCTGAACTAGTACATGCTCAAACGGTGTTTTCACATTTAGAGAGTCTGAAAAATCCAAAGAAGACTCTAGGGGGGTCCTTTTTTGTCCAATTTAGTCTCCTGAGGACGAAAAAGTATAAAACAAACCAAAAAAGAACTCTCTTAACTTCCGAAGAAGAAAAGGCGCACCTTTTTCGTACTTAGTCAGGGAGGTTCGAAAAAGGTTAAATTACCACCTACCCAACACTTCTTCCAGAACAGCATAAGATAGCTTAAGTTTTACGAGTGTGAAGGAAAGCAAGATCACTCGGAAAGATCCATTTGGTTACGAGAAATGGGGCTTACAACAATAAACTCGTTGCTTTGTTCTTTAGTGTTTAACGAGCATGACAAAGACACAAAGTACACTCGGAATCTTTTTCATGTTTGGGTCCAGAGCACGAAAAAGAGAAAACTAAGCTCAAAACGGGTGTTCCTTTTCCATAAATTTAGTCCCTCAGGTCCGGAAAAGTGATAAACCTATACCTGAGAATACTCTTCTCAATTCAAAAGAAAAGAGAGTGATCATTTCTCGTATTATTTCGCATGGTCCGAGAAAGAGATAACCTACCACCAATGCAGATGCCCGTTCACATATTCTTAACGAGCTTGAACGGATGAGATAACTCGGCAGTCAAGTCTGTTTTGAAGGAGTCAGACCTGGGCCTAAAGAAACTCCATAAGGTCGGGGAGTCCTATAAAGGGATAGCTTGTAAAAAGAGATTCAGAAGAAGCTCTATTTGGCGTGAAAAATATCTATGAGGAAACCCCTAGGCCTGAAACAGTGATGGCATGAGTACCAAAGGATGGCAAAGGCATAATAAGATGACACTCATGAAATAAGGATCCTAGCCACAGAAGAACAATGGTAGAGACAAGGGACTAATGGCTTAGGATACCATAGTCTGTGGCAAAACGTTGAATACTAAGGTTAATGTGGAGTGATAAGATACCAACATGTGTTGGAGATAGCAAAACCACCCTATAGAAGTATCAACACTTTGTAAAAGTTGGTAAACCTGTTCCAAGGCACAAAGAGGGTGATATTAGTCAATTGACATTTCAAACTATACAAAAAGACCCACTTTACGAAATTTTATTTCTATAAATAGCTTGAAAATTAAAACATTTCTCACCATTTTCACTTTTTGGACCAAAAAGGAAAGTTTACCCTCTATCTTTGATCGATTACCCTAGACAATTGGACCGTCGAAATTCAGATCCGTCAGTTGCAGGTAACTCTACACCCTAAACCCTTCAATTTGATCCAAACAAATATCAAAATTAATGATTAATTCAGTATTTTACATCATCCCAAATTACATAAGGGCGCATTCGCGGGTTGCAAAGAGTAAAAGTCACGAATACGCGTTTTACTCGCGATTTGTCGAACTAGGCAATCATGAATGACTCGCGGCCTGCCTAACTAGACAGTCGCGAATGCTGCGCAATGGGTGAAAACTCAAAATTTATGCTCAATTTTTTATTTTTAAAGATGAAATACTGAACCAAATTGTGTATATTTTCCAGGAAAAATATGGTGCTGGAGTGGAGGGAAAGAGAACATGAAATGATGGATCATGCAGCGCTCCAAAGCGCGGCCGTAATACAAGCATTGAGAACTTGTGGGATGCTGAAGTTCTTTTGCACATCGCCCATGCAGTCCAATGTCCGCTTACTGGAATTCATGGTCAACTACTGGGATCATGACATGGCGATGTTTAATCTTCAAGGTGAGACTTTGGAGCTCACCGTAGAGGATATATATTTCATAACCGAGTTATCACAACGGGGGGCACCGGTGAACTTGGAGGGAACTGGCAGGGGCGGAGACCCCTTGAGTGTCCAAAACTATGTTGACATGTTCTGTACATCGGGCACACAAAAGAAGGGCAGCAGTGTTATTATTGCAGACATCCAGGATTTCACACTCTAGGTACTAGCTAGCACTATTGTGAGACTTGCGGGATCATCAGGGTTGCATATGGCCACCAGGAATCAAATGAGGGTGGCAGTTGATTGCTTTAGAGGTGCCCTCTATGATTGGTGCTCGGGAGTGCTCCCCATCATGAAGAGGCAAATTTTCGACTGTAGGAGAGGAAGACGTAAGAACTTTGGCTATGCTAGCATACTAGTAGTGTTCTTCTTTGAGAGGGTACCAGCTATGAGCCCTGTGATACCACTACAGGTCCGACATCCACGTCAGCCAAGGCTAAGCCGGTGGGGAGATATCTTCCTCTGTCAAGGAGGATGAGACATAGTACATAGCGTCTACGATGATGACTTTTATGTATGGTGGGAACAGCAGCTGCCGGTGTTGGAGCAGTTGGAGCAGTTTCCATACGTTGGGATGGATTTCCGAGGTGATCCCGACCTTGTCCTCCCTCCAGGAGGAATATGGGGCGAGATGGGTAAGTGATTTTTTTTAATTTTTCATCATTTTCAAATTTTTATGAATTTTCAAATGATAGAATATATACATATGTACAAGTCCTAATCCTAGTCATGCGTCAAGATGCAGATATTGGACCAGTCCGCCCTGAAGGGCACCCGCGGATGTTCGTGCGACCGGTTGTAGGAGGAGACCCGGGATTGGTTCAGGTACTAGAGGGGAAACTGGCCAGGCTGACCCAGTGAGTACCTACAATACGGATTGAGCACATACCTACAGCCATGCAGGAGTTTGTAGTAGGGGTTCCACCGATATAGCTACGACTGTTCAGGCGAGTAGCTAGAGTAGTACTTGTCTACAGAGATGCGGTGGAGGCTGCCAAAGCCGAGGAGGCTGAGGAAGCCAGGGTGCCTAGAGATCACGGGGACCAAGGTGGTCCTAGTGGCCATGGTAGGAAGGCTTAGTTCTAGAGCATTTTGATGGACGATCGGATCCACATTTTGTATATTTTGTATATGACGGGATCTATGGATCAGACTCGACCTATCTATGACAGATATTTTACATATATATATATATATATTAATGTTTTGTTGTCATTTTATGTACAAGTGTTTCTTATATGTTTGTTGTATATTTTTATAAAATGTGTGTGAGATGCCAATCCAAAATGTAATTTGCATATGCATCAGTCAATGAATTTTGGTTTCGTAGAATATGATTGAAAGTAATAACTTCAAAATGTCTTTCCAATAAACGAATTTGCATAAACTGACGTAACAAGGTAGGATTTCGTACTTGATAAGCTCGATTGAGCTGGGAAACTACCAACTGAGAATCCAAATGGACTTCAAGTTGGGTGATGCCACGTGACAAAGCATCCCATAAGAGCTCAATAACAGCCCTATACTCAGCAACATTATTAGAAGCAGGACCAAGACAAGCGCCACCCGCNGTGACAAAGCATCCCATAGGAGCTCAATTACATCCCTATACTCAGCAACATTATTAGAAGCAGGACCAAGACAAGAGCCACCCGCGGCAACAAGCTGTCCTGTGGGNCAACAAGCTATCCTGTGGGAGAATAGATAACCCATGCTGCCGAAGCCAGGTTGCAAGTGTGACGGCTGGCGCCATCAGCGAAACCTACATACATTTCGAAAGACATCTGCAATAACCAGCAGATAATATAAAAAACAAAACTGACAACCTAATGTACATAAAAATACATACACTAAAATACAAGAAAAAGTGCTAAGCCTAAGCATAGTACTTCTTCAGGTAGAGCCCATTTCTAGGCTCAGGTAGCTTATTCCCATCATAATCCACTAATTCATATGCTCCTTTACTCAAAACTTTTGACATGACATAGGGTCCTAACCACATAGCCTTGAATTTTCCTGCCCCCAGAGGTTCTTTATCTTGGTCCCAAAGCAAGACAAGTTCCCCTTCAGAGAAAACCCTAGGTTTGACCGTTTTATCATATTGAGATTTAACTCTATTCTTATGAGCCTGATTGGCAGTCAATGCATCTCTACATTGCTCATCAAGGTGTTCTAGATGTACTAGACGTTCTTCAAGCTCAGTTGTATTAGGTAACACATGAATGGCTATCTGCAAGGATGGGATTTCGCATTCAATCGGAGTGACTGCTTCCACCCCGTGAACGAGTTCGAAAGGTGAATAACCTGTGGCAGTATTAACATTAGTTCGATAAGCCCAAAGAGCAGGATATAACATGATATGCCAATTAGAACGGGATGTATCAATTGTTCGTTTAAGGATAGTTTTCAAAGTCTTGTTTACAGCCTCAACTTGACCATTTGCTTGCGGATAGTATGGAGAAGAATGTTCTTGTCGAAATCCGAGCATGGTGGTCAGTTTCGTCATCATGTTATTTTGAAAATGACTGCCATGGTCAGTGACAATCACTTTGGGAATACCAAACCTTGCAATAATTTGATTGAAAACAAAGAAAGCTGTAGTTTCCCCGTTATCTTTGAAAGTAGACATTGCCTTTGCCCATTTTGTAAAATAGTCAATAGCGACAATGATGTATTTGTGCCCCCCAGCCGAGACTGGGTTGCAAGTCATGTAATCGATCCCCCATTTCATGAAGGGGCCTACCGAGACAACAAGAAATAATGGAGCAAGATGCGACTGCATTTTTCTGGTGTAAAGCTGACATGGATGACAGCGCTTCATGGCTTCCACACAATCTTTAAAGATCATAGGCCAGAAATAACCAGCACACAATATCTTCTGGACCGTTGCTAACCCAGATAAATGACCCCCACATGCTCCACTATGAGAATCATTTAGGACAATATTCGCTTCCTCATGAGTAAGGCAGTGACGCAAGACGGAATCTACCCCTCGTCGATATAATGTATCTCCTATAATGAGGTAGTTCTTGGCATGAAGGCGTAACTTACATCGTTCCTCCCTAGAGTAAGCGGCAGGATACTTCAAAGTCTGGAGATATATAAGAATATCCCCATACCAAGGATCAGAGGTAGATATCAAGAAGATGTGCTCATCTGGGAATGAGTCATCCTCGACCGCTACATTTTCTTCATTGGGAAATTCTGCTATTAGCTCAACAAAAACTAAGGACTTTTTAGACTTAGCGGATTGAAAATCAAAGTCAAACTCCTGGAGAATGACAATCCATTTGTTGAATTTTCCCCCAAAAATCCGTCGCGATAAAACATATTGGAAAGGATTCACATCTACCACTACCGTGGTGGTCCTCAGTAAAATGTAATGGCGCAACCTCTACACAGCATAGACAGCTGCTAAGGCTAACTTCTCGACGTGGGAGTACCTAAGCTCGGGTCCAACCAAAGCACGGCTAAGATAATAAACGACATGCTCAACGAGCTTATCGTCCTCCTAAAGTAGCACTACCCCAATGGTCGACTCTGACACGGCAAGATATAATATAAAATCCCTAGAATAATCTGGTGGGCGTAACAAAGGAGCTGACAGCAAAGCTTTTTTCAATGCCTCGAACGCAAGTTGTGCGGTTTCATCCCATACAAAAGGAGTGTCTTGTTTGAGCAAGCGCATGAAACCTTTAGTGATCTTGGCATAATTAATGATAAAACGTCGAAGAAAGTTGGACTTTCCTTGCAGGCTTTGAAGTTTCCTGAGAGAACAAGGAGGAGATATATTTACAATGGCCTCAAATTTTAATGGATCCACCTGGATGCCTCTACTGGATACGATGAATCCGAGTAATCTTCCCGACTCGACACAAAAAACACACTTGTGGGGATTCAAGCGAATTTTATAGTATCTGCATCTTTCAAAAATCAACCTCAAATGGTCTGGATGCTGGACCCTCTTACGAGAATGTGCAGGCAGGTCATCAAGGTAAGGTTCAACAATGGCTTTTATGTCATGAAAAGCAAAGTTCATGGCTCGTTGAAAGGTAGCCCTATAATTTTTCAATCCAAAGGGAATTTTTCTATACGCAAATGTACCCCAAGGGAAAATGAAAGCAGTTTTATGTTGGTCTTCCGGTTTGATTTGGATTTGATTGTAGCCAGAGAAACCATCCATAAACGAAAACACTTCACTCCCCGCACATGCATCTATGATCTGGTCAATGAATGGTGTGGGGTAGTTATCCTTGGGATGGGATTTATTGAGATCTCTAAAGTCAGTACAAACGTGAATAGTCCCTTGCTTTTTATCAACAGGAACAGGGTTGGATACCCATTTAGTCAAAGCTATGGGATATATAAAACCATCTTTCAAGAGCTTCTCAACTTCTGCCTTCACAACCGCCGCTTTACGCGGGTTCACGGGGTGTAATTTCTGTTGAACCGGTTTGGAATCAGGATAGGTTCGGATTTCATGTTGGAAAATAGATGGATCAATGCCTGGCATCTCCTCATATGACCAGGCAAAGATATCGCGGAATTCCTTGAAAAGGGCAGTGTAGATGGCAATCTCCTCCGGAGAGCAGTTTGCACCTATATAGATTTTTCCACGACATTTGGGTTCACAGAGATATTGATAGGTATAGTGGTGGAAATGTTTGTCATATTCCCCTCAGCAAACACCCCTTTCCTAGGCAAAGGGTTGATAGGTACCTCAATATCATCTGACAGTCTCACCTTAAACTCTTGGTTTTCTATCTTGCTCAGATCTGGAAGGAAATAGGATGGATGATGAAGATCCTCACAAATCTTATCATGTCCACTCATAGCTTCCAGAATAGCTTCATTGGAAGGAAAAACGGTATCTAAGAAATCTATGGAATATAAAGAGTTTTTCGCCCATGCGGGCAAATAGACTTCTTCCAGATCATCCGAGACTAAAAGAGGATCTGGAATGGGATCAGCAGTAGCTTCAACGATGGCTTGTTAAGCTACCTCTACTACTGATAAGGGCACTTATGGTTCATGGGGAGTTGGGAGGACCCAAGGATCAGTCCTATCACCAACCGTAGTGATGGACTTCCCCACAGTAGTAGAACCAATGTAGTTCACTGGGGCTGGAAGGTCAAATGTGCCCATCAATGATGTGTACATTCCATCTCCCAAACTCTGTGCAGCAGGTTTGACCTAATCAACCAATGGCACAGTGGATTCCTTAGACTCTAAACGGCCTTTTCGAGTAAAATCAAGCTGGTCAACAGTAACCAACTTGCTCTCATGTGGAAAAACCATGACACGAAGAACAACCGATGCAACAGTAGACATTGCATAAGTCTAATTCCTTCCCAGAAGCAAATTATAGTCCAAAGGAGCATCAATCACTTCAACTTCAACAGACACTGCTTTTCCTGCCAATTTAAGCTCGAAAGCCGGCAGGATACCATGAGGACGGAAGGATCTTCCATCAAAAGCAGTAAGTAAAGTGTTTGATGGGACCAGCTCTGGGGATCCAAGAGCTTTCCAACAGGCCAGGGACATAACACATGTAGAGGCTCCCTCATCAACAACTACCCTTCCAATGGTCTTACCACCATGGATGACATCTATTTATAGGGCTACATGGTAAGACAGGTGAATTTTGACATCAAACAGATTGAATTTCGCCATGAGACTCGAAGAATCCATGCTACCTAAAGCTGCTAAGAGAGCATCCCGCTGGGTAGGACAACTCTGTAACACCTCTAAAGCTGACATTGCACACGGGGTTTGAGCTAAGTCTTCAACCACGGAGTAGTTTGAAGAAGCCCTAGCATTAGGGTTATGCAAAGTCTTCTTGAAAACATCTTTCGGTATCTTCGGCATAGTTTCGGTAGGTTTTTCTATCGTGAGAGGGTTCGAAGTTTCAACTACAGCTTTACCCTTCTCAGAAGTCTCAGTTTCATAGTTTTTGTTCCTGGTTTGCAACAAAGTCGAGGATCGAACCATGTTGATATAATTAGGGTTAGGGGCAGTTTGAGTGCCCCCTGCTACATTAGAAGCTGAAGCAGAATTCTGTCCTTAGGGAAACAGGTCTTTCAGGACAGCCCGTTGTTGAGATTTGAGCAGCTTCTGGGCTTGATCCATAAGGGGACAAAGGTGAGTAAGGTGGTCCTCTTGGCACAACTTACAAGGGAACTTGACCTTATTCTTTTCTTTTTTGCCCCCATCAGCATTGTTCGCAGGTTTGGGCTTGTTTTGGTTTCCCTCTCCTTTATTACCTTTCTTCTTCTTCCCGTCGGGCTGCTGATTGCCCTTAGAAGAAGTTTGCGCAAAAACATTTGCATTTTGGGGAGAGGGGGCAGCCTTTGCTACCTCCGCCGTAGACTGTTTGACAGATAACTGGTGAATTTGCTTATTTAAATACTCTATAGTGGGAGAGTTGATAGACCCAACCACACCATCGGCGTGGGGTCCAGGCTTAGGCTTCTCCGCCTCGTGTAAAAGCCTCGGTGCCTCAGGGATGATCTTATACAAGATCCCAGACTGTGAGTAAATCAAGTCTAACTGCTGGGCCCTAAGTATGGCTTCCTCTTCATTCGTTACTCCTGATGTGGAAACATCCTTAGATATGTATGGCAACAGTGATTTAAGGAACCATTCTAATAGAAACTCAAAAGGAATGGTGGCTTTAATAAGGCTCTTTCACCTCCTCCACTCTTGGATATGATCTGAGATGTGGGTAGCCTTGTTTTGTCTAAAAGTAGAAAACAAGTCCATTCCGAAATCGTATCGAACCGGAAGCTGAAAGTGGCTAAGGAAAGCACTAGCCAAATCCAAGAAACTACTAAAGGCAACAGAAGGCAATTCGATATACCACTTAGCCGCCATACCAGTCAAGGTCCTCTGGAATAGCCTCAATCTAATTGAATCCTCATTCAACGAATTGGAAGAACACCATAAGTGAAAAGTGGTGGCATGTGCCCCAGGATCTTCACCAGCTTTACCTTCGAACTTAGGGATGTCCGAGGGAAACTTGTTGGGAACAGGTGGCCACAAGGGGTCATGCCTCACCGGGTCATTCATCAACTTTGACAAGTCTGGCAAGTTTAAAGTTGCCAGAAAAGGAATTTTGGCCCTAACCGGGGTAGTAAATGTGCCAACTTGGGGATTCGAGGGACCTACCCCCAAATTCCCATGGGTAAAAGTGGGGTTGCCCCCAGCCACTGGTTGTGAAGTGGAAAGGTTGCTTTGAAACGGATTCCATCCGTAAGCCACCGGATTTTGTGTGGGAGGTGCAGTGTAAGTGTTTCGGGCCGTCCCCATAGAAGCAGGGGTCTGAAAGACTGGAGCAGGTATCCCTTCGCTAAACAACAAAAAGGGAGAGCTCATGTATGGGACTGAAATAGGGGTTTGAAAGCTCTGCCCGTAAGAGGTGTTGCTCCCAAACTGCACTCCTACATATGAAGGAGATGGACCTACGTATGGACTGGATGGGGGAATGTGCCCCCCATTCCAAGGAAATCCTTGGACATAAGCCGAGGATCCTACCAGACCACTCTGGGTAGTGTAAGGGAAGGAATAAGGAATGGTAGGTATACTGGGGATCCTAACAACCATGTTACCAGAAGTACCTCCTATGTTTGAGTGAATCGGTGGTTGAACCACCCGGCTCGCTGGAGTCAAAGGTGTAGAAGGAAAACTAGATCTAGGGTACTGACTGGGGGAGGTAGCACCGCTTCAACCGGAATGGTTTAGGTAAACACAAAAGAACTTTCTTTCACAGAAGACATGACTCTACCCACAGGTACACCTGGCACTGGTGAATCAAAAGGCCTAACCTGGACGATCACGGGATCGTTTAAGTCAGTCAAGGGGGAGTTAAAATTTCTTACAAACTCATCAGTCTGCAATTCTTCTATCTCAACTGTGTCAAGATTGAAATGGTTAGCAATGAGTTCCGGTTCACCAAGCACTTCCCTTGTTTCTACAGGTTCAAATGAACCCTCTGTGTCTAATCTCCACCTTTTAGGTAAAGGTGGAGGCTCCAATGCAGTGATAGGAGGAAGGTTTCTCAACCTTCTTGACCTTCTAACCGGTTGATCCTCCAGAATTAAAAATTTAACAAATCTCACCCTAAGGCCAACTAAACATAGGCAAAACCACAGAGCATACACTAAAAAATTTCCTAGAGTCTCAAGCAATCAAACCAGGGTAAAAGATATACTTTCCCGAAGAAAGCTGATGAACGATTACTTGGCATCCTTGAGGTGGTTCTTAGGCACAAGTGGAGGAATCACCCACCGCCCTCCTACACTTTCCACAAGGGTTACCTTCCAAGCCCGTTCAAGGTGAACCAGAAATAGCCTTCCGATTTACCTAGGTATGAACCCTAAAAGACAAGAGACTAAAGGCTACCTTGGCAATACCAGCTGTCTGGGGGGACAGTCGTCAGCCGAACTCGTACGCATGGGTAGGGTAGCTGAGCCCAAAACTCTGTCTAGGACATAATCCCCAACTGAGTCACCAATTCTGTTGTACAGGATTATACACCTAATAACCTAAGGTCTGGGGTTACCAACATACTCAATTACTTGCAGATAATTGACTCTTAAAGCATAGAATAAGAAATAGGAAGATTGAAGGACTTACTTGTTAAACGAAGGTTGATCCTTGCTAATCTTCTTCTTCTTTGTTCCACTTCCAAAGTCTTCAGGATTGTTCCTCTTTCACCTGTCAAGAAACACTTTTCCAGATACAAGATGATTCATATATGTATAAGCAGGTTAGATAAATCACATATAGATGCAGAAGCATAAATAATTATCAAACCACAAAACATGAAACACATATGGAAGAAGTAATCTCTTTATTATCAATAATGGAAAGAGTTCAGATACAACCCAACGCCTGAGACAAGGACTCCTCTGCAACCAAAGGATTTTGAGTTCACTGCTCCAAAGACTTCTGTATAAACTCCACCAGCATAACTTTTCTCTCCAAGTGTAAGTAATGGACACGCCCCCCAAGGCCTGTATTTATATGGGTGAAATAAGGAAGTTCTCGAAGGTTAGGGAGGTTACAACAGTTAAGGAAATTAAGTTAAATAACTTAACTAATCTCCCATTAGCACTAGTGTTTTTATGTTTTAATGTTGAGACACATTCGCGGGTCTGTAGCAGAGCAACCCGCGAATGACTCGTGACTATGTATAAGCGCAACCCGCGAATACATGGATTCACGACTTGCTGTACAGGAGACTCGCGAGTGATGCGCAAGTTGTTTAAAATGATAGTCAAGAATACATCTCAATATAGGCAAATGATAAAGTAACTAGGTGGATGGTGAAAGAATGTATTTCATGACAAGCCAATCTATAGTGTTTTGGGAAAACCTCTATCCATAAGTCTCCTTTTGTGTGCCAACATGAGGGATGTCGGCACTCGGACGGAGAGGTGCCATTCAGGTGTATAAAACTCCCTTCCCATCTCCATTTTTTGGAGACCTGGACAATGGATGCACCATGTTGTAGTCTTCATGATATATTAGTTATGATTAAGCAATCCCCTTCCACTATTAATGGCATCTTATTCTATTGTAATCCCCACGTTAACCCATTGATTAGCCCTTCTAAATCTGCCAAATTATTGGTGTTGGTTCCTATAATGCCCCAAAAGAAGATAAGAATTGTGCCCTTAGAGTTCTTGATGGATTCTCCAAATCCTACAAGGCTTGGGTTTGTGGCTCCATCAACGTTTATTTTGAAAGATCGAACCATTGGGCACATCCAAAAATCAGAGCTGCACGGGGTCTTGAGCATTGTTCTGAGTCAAGCATTGTTCACAGGTGACTTAAAGATCCCCCATTTATAGAGAATTTGTATTTCTGTTATCTCTGCTGCAAAATATTCCTCGCTCCAACGATTTAAAGTTAGTGTTTCTTTTATGTGGCCTTCAATCATCATCCAAAGTTCCTCAACATGTCTCTGTTTATTTTAAAATATTCTTTTATTCTGTGTTTTACATATTTCCCACATAGTGAAGCTAGGGAAGAACTCCCAAACTCTGTTCAATATTTTATTTTTGAAGGCATTTTTCAGCCATTATGCTCTTGTTAGATCAGGACGACCTTTGTGTCTATGATTGTTTTTTAAAATCCATTCGCCTTTTTCCCAAATGGCTTCCGCTATCATGCATTCATCCAAAAGGTGGTTGATAGTTTCGTTATTAGTTTCACAAAGGAAACATCTTGACAAACCCATAAACCCACAGGCCTGAATATTGTCCCATGTGAGAATGCATATTCTTAGAAGAATCCAGCAGATATCTGCCACTTTGGGACACCATCTCCCACAGAAGTTTTTCCTCCATTTACTCTCCTTCTCCATTCTATGAGTTTTAGTCAGCAACCTGATTGCCTCTTTAATGTTGAAGTTCCCCAGAATGGTATACCCCCATTTGATCTTGTCCGGTCTTGCATTCCTTGTTAACGCAAAAAAAATCTCAACTAGATCTACATGGACTAAACCACATACAAATATCTTTTTCCTAGATTTTTCCCCTCATTTTTGACCTCCGCAACTATGTTTTAACCTTAATCTCTCTCAAAAATCTAAAAAATATAAAAAATGGCCTAAAAAGGTCACAAAAGAGCTAAAAAGCTCATTAAGGGTCTTAAAATCCCAATTGAACTAAAAACATAAAAAGGGGCCTAAAACCCTAATTAGGGTCCAAAACCCTAAAAGAGAGAAAAGGACAAGAAGCAACTATAAAATACTGTGGAGGTCTCCATCACAAGATTCACTTATTCCTTCTGTCATTATTATAATTCTGCGAGTACATTGAGAAGACATCATTCTCAAAATAATCACCTCATTTTCCAATTATTCCATTGCCCCACCTCCTCCCATCATGTATGTTGAGGCACCCTCCATACTAACAAGCCTATGGAGAGGCGGTATCATTTGAAGTTAGGGCTCGGTGGCTCACTTTCAAGGAAAATAGAAGGTATACCAGTCTCATTTTTGTTTATTTAGCTTAGTATTTTTTTCTTATTGTTTATTGTGTTACTAATATTTTATTTATAGCTAGCTCTTTTCCATTGAACTCTACCCTTTTGTCCCATAGACGGAAGGGATTTGCTTTTGCATGTAGCTAGGATGAAAACCTGGCTATAGTTTTGGCAACCATACTAGTTGATCCCTATCCAAGTCTGTACGGCACCAGTACATGTCCTTCTCAGCCACTACCAACTCATTTTTTAATTTTCTCTAGTTGTGGCCCCAATAGCTACTTTAGAGATGAAAACGGTGACCCATTCACTCCTTCTGGGCCGAAACCCATGACCCAGGTCATGACTTCAGCTATGAAAAGCACGAGTCACCTCCTAGGGCATATTCGCGAATATTTTTTGTAGTTAGAAGCGACATGTCTGTTTCTCAGCCATTTTACATTTGTTTTTCCTATATAAATGACCCATTTTCCACTGGTTGACTATAACATGCAATCTATCTGTTTCTATGTTAGTTTCTGCAATTTTTAATTCTCTATTTCATTATTAAATGCTAGAAATTAACATTCTTATTTATCCCCTGCTACTCTACTCAGTAATCACCCTCCAGGGTATTCTAAGATAATATAGGGGGTTGAGTAAGCTTAGTATAGGAATCCATTTTTGTTATTATTCTTTTCTATTAAAAAAATGTTTCCTTGGAATCTACGGGGAGTGGAAATTGTTGGGGGTTTCATGGTGTTTGCGTCCTCCTTTTTAAACATCGGGAATTTGGGGTGTGACCTATGCATCTACAGGTGGAGTTCTTTCCACTTTGATGAGAGCACAACACTCCCTCCTGGATTTGAAGGATACAAAAGTGGGGTAGTCACACTACTGGTTCACAAAAAATTACAGTCATTCACCGATTATTGCACTTGGTCTTGCACTTTGTTTTGATCTATCTTTAGCTTTCAACCCTGCTTTGGTAAAATCTCTTTTCTTTTTTCTTACAGGGAAACTAATGTTATTTTCTTATTGCATAAATGAAAGTAAAAGTAGCAAATTCATACACAAGTGCCCATACTCACACCAAATAATCAAACAAAACTCGGTTCAGTGACCTTGAGCGAAACTATAAAAGTAACCAACTTACTTAATAATATTTCTGTTTGGGACATAAGTCTCAACCACAACAACTGTGGGAAGTGCTTGGGATTTTCCCTAAAACTCATTTTGAGGAGTACCACATGAACCCCAAAGTAGCTTGCCAACGAGAAGAATTGCTGTGTGAAACAGGAAACAACCCCTTTTGATTGACTAGATACACCCTTGTGAGGAAAAAACCAACGCACTGTCTTTTGGAAGTCTTGTTGGCTGAGTGACTACTTGTGAACCAATATGAAGACGATTCAAACCGGGGTAAAAAAAAAAATTACCAATTACTACCACAAGCCACCATTGATCCACTACGTTCTTTCTGACGACTTAGGGGACACTCCCCTCAGTTTGGGCCTTTAGAATGTCACCATCAAGGCCCTCCTCGATAATATTCCTCGCCTTTAGAAGGCCACACGACCTCTAATTCTGTCTCAAATTCCTATCAATCTGAGCTAAACCCGTTCATCGCACCATCTAGCCCCATGTCTCGCACAAATCCTAATCCCTTCTTTGGAGGGGGGAGTGGTAGTCAACCCATGGCCCTGCCACACATCATTACTAATATCCCCACTAGTGTTCCTAGCACCACTATGGTTTTTTTTGCTGGTACACTACCCATTAATGGTGGCCCCACTCTATCTCCCATGATTCCAACTCTACCAGTGTACATACATGGGGGCAGTGTCCCTTCCACAATCATACCAAATATCCCCATTGCGGGAAGTCAATGTCAGGTGCCCCCAGCCATGTAGGGACATCCTACTCCTGTTAACTATGGTACCATTGTCGGTCCCCCCTGATCCAATATCGGGTCTAACCTACCATTCATTGCTCATCTTAACTTGTCATATTTTGATCGGTTAACAAATGACCCAATCAGTCATCAACCCCATTGGCCTCCCATGACAACCATCTTCCTTCAGACATTCCCAAGTTTGAAGGAAAGGCGAGCGAGTGCCCCAAAAACCACATTATTTCATTTCATCTATGGTGCTCGTCAAACAACATTGGAGATGACTCGATCAGACTGAGATTATTCCAACGCACACTCAAAGGTGCTACAACAAAATTAATTATCGAACTACCTCAAGAATCTTACCCTGATTTCAATTCGATGGCCTTCATGTTCCTCCAGTACTTCCAACTCCATGTCTGATACAATGAAGGCATGGAGATATTGTTATCTTGCCATCAGAATACCGCTATGCACATCACCAAACACATCCATGAATGGAGGCAACAACATAGCTTATGCAAAATACAGCTTGATGACAGGATCTTCCTCGATTGGTTCTTGAAGACCTTGATACCACCCATAGCCAAGGACGTCTCCTCTGAACGTCCCCAATCTAAAGAAGAGGCCATCTTAAAGGCGCAATACACTTAATATGGATACATATACATATACACCATATGGATACATCTACACCATCATACCAGAAGGTCCCCATGGCGGCACCTCTCACTGCGATGCATCGAGGTAATCCCATGCTATGGATGGTGTCATCGGATATGTTTCCCAACGCCCACATTACTATATGGCACCCCCTATGATGCAACCTCACCCAAGAAACACCCCTAGTGTTGCACAACCAAACCAGATACCCGATTACTCAAGGATGATGGCTCAGTCTGGAGCCACATCCTCTTATGCACAACCCAGTCCAAATCAGCATGATCATGCATCGACTTGGCCAGAACAATCATGTTCAGGCATAATGACCAGATTTTTATCCCCTCTCACTCCTTTGGCCTACTATGCACCACCTATGCAAGTCGCTCTGACCCCTGCACCATCTCCTCCGACCTCCATGGGACAATTTTTTTCTCACTATAATATTTCCAACCAACCTGCCACCAAAAACCAACAAGGGAAGGGTAATAAAAACTGAGCAAGGAATCGAGGTAACAACCAACAGCAAGGAGGTGTCCAACAACCTAATCCTTTTAACAACAACGATGCTAACTTGCTAACACAAAACCCCCAATAACATAATCGACTGGGATGAAACACTCCATTATGGACTAATCATCCATGTAAATTATGCAACGTCTATGGTCACTACACTCATGAATTCCCTCATACAGACCACATCAAATAGTTTCTCTAGAAAAAATCTCAATGGGACACTAATGCGGCAACACAGGATCAGCCCAACTCAGCACCACCAAGCCTTCTACCTATGGTGCACCAAAACTCATTACCACTCCAAGGAATAGTTGCAACCGCACCCTTTCCCCCACCTACTCCTGCAACACCCACCGCGACTCCACCTACAGAAATTGGTATCCATCACCTAATGAAACTGTCAACCGAAGAGGTGAACCTCCAAACTAGGCGCAACCAATACGAGTCCACCACGGAGACCGCCGACTCATCAACAACATCAACTTATAACACTCCCAGCATGCCCCTCCACCTACCTACATCCCCCACAGATAGGAAAGTTAGAGGTACATGATTCCCTATATGACGTATCTCCAACAACGTGAATGCTCGACATTCCTTAAATTATAGCATCGTTTATGACTTGGACCAATCACCTATGACCATGTTCTCTCTATAAGTGCTCAAAATTTGCTCGATGCAGTAGAAAGAGTTTTTATCTACACTAGGTGTCATGGATCTCGCTGAGTCCAGATAAATCACATTTGATCTAGATCATAATGAACCAAGAATGACATCCACCATCCCCTTCCATTTTCTAGTGTCAATTTGGAATTTGGTTGTTCATCGATGCATTATCGATGAAGGGGCATCCACCTATGTGATTTCAACTTTTATTTGGTAAAAACCTGGGTCTCCCACCCTCGAATCATCCACTACTGCCCTTCGGGAATATGGTGCTCACTCTACAAAGGCCACAGGAATTCTCCTAAATGTTCCTATTTGCTTAGCCAATAAAATGATTTTGATCGACATAGAAGTTTTTAATGCCCAACTTGATTACAACCTCCTTCTCAAACATATTTACATGTACACCATGAGAGCTGTGGCATCCACTATCTTTCTCCTTATGATATTTCCCCATTATGGGAAGATCATGACAGTTGACCAATTGAATTAATATAATCCGCAAGGGCCGGCCACACCGGACCATGTCATCCCAACCATCGATACTGCCATCAACATTGTAGCCATCACTTCCTTATTTGCAATAAGCTTGGGATTGTTTGCTGACACACCTGTGACGACTATTTTCCCATATTTACCTCCTCCACCAGAGTCGACTGACACAACAAATTTGTGTGTCCTCTCATGTAGTACCATTCCTCCAACACCATAATATCAGTTTCAACCACACACTCAATCACCTAGGAATGATTGGGGTTCACTACCCATCCATATGATTCCCTTCCTATTCCCACCATTTGACATCATGAGCAAGCCTATAATGGCTACTCTAAATTCAACAAACTTTACATTGGGGATTCAAGTGTGGTACCTTGAACCATATACTCCCCCCTCTGGTTCCTCAACTCATGCTGAATCCCATCCAACCTATTGCGATGGAGTCACTCCCTCTCCTCGTCCCTTCAAACATGCCATCCATTCCCAAGCCTACCCCTTCTCTCCCAAATAAGATAGGGAGCAAGTCCACCAAACGATAGGAAAATTGTGGCTGACTCCACCTTGCTCTTTGTGCAATGTCCATGGTCATGCATCTCAAAACTTCCTAGAGATGCCTATCCTACGTACACACATAGATGCTATGGATACAACCGATGAAACTTCAGTCATCATTGTCTCAAATCCTCCTGGGGTCAAGAGCAAGTATTTGAGGACAAACCATGCATGCACAATTTGTAGCTTGTATGGACACTATTCTTACCATTTCCCAGAATTGGCCGAGTATCGGGCCATCCTTTGTGGCCTGCAGAATCACTCTCATGTGTCTGAGACAAATTTCATCAAGGAAATTCACCCTCCAGTTTCTCCTCTGGACAAAACCAACACCATCTACATGATCTCTATTTTCAGTACTAATTTTGTCTCCTCGGTCGTGGAAGATCCACCTAATATATCCCACACCACTTTTGGGATGACAGAGAGATCTCTAAAAACACCACTGATTTTACCCCATATCAATTATCCCAAGGCGTGGAGTCCTTTCTTCCCATTGAAGGCCAAATTCCTCCCCTACATACCTTGCGTCAACTGCAGAGTCTCTAAGGCAAGGCCAATTTCCTTCACCAGAGGTCCTATGCTTGAGTCTCTCACCATGAAGCACTTTGGGCATAGTTTTTATTTTTTGTTTTACATCATTTTTACTGTGAGCCGGTGACCTCCTCTAGTAGTTTATCCACTTCTAGTCATAGTGAGTCCATTGTAGAACTTTGTTGCATCATTTGGACGTGAGCATGTCACATGCCCCAATTTTGCAAAAACAAATTTATATTATTTGAGGAACATTATGTTAAATTTTATGCTAAGTTGTAATTGATGACCAGTAGGGTCAAGAATATTTAATGTAAATTTAGAATAATTTATTTATAAATAAATAAATGAGGAGACAACAGCTTAGGAGAGCTGTTAAAAGATTGTTTACTGGTCAAATTGGTTGAGGAGACTGGGTGGAGAGCAAACTGACATGTGGCAGCATCCTCAAACCACTTCCAACTGTTGCTGGTGGAAACCTCCCTATATTTCTAGTCATGATTCCCCAAGAAAGTGGAATCAGAGCAAGTAGCTCAATTAATGAAAACTGACCCAGAAGACCTAGGCATCTTTATAAAAAATCCCATTGAAGAGAGCTGAGGCTACTCATTCTAGAGAAGTGATCATTCAGGGTGAATGAATTTACTTGATAGAAATTCAATGGAGGGGAAATTGGAAAGTGTTTGAGGGGATAACTGTTGATTGATCTAGTTGCATCTTTTAAGATGAAGATCATACTGCTGAGCGTAGATTGTTTTACTAAGGTATTGAACTAATCAGGTGACAGAGGGTTCTATAGTTGCATTTTCCACCCAATTCTTAGCCAAGAAGACCAAGAATAGGCTCTGGGGTCCTGAGGAAGCGTTGTTTGAGTGCTCTCTAGGAGATTGGTAGGGAGGAATGGTCTCCTAAAGTTGTTGTCATCTTGTCCTCGACAGGTTGTATGTTATTTTATTTTACTGTCTTAGTTAAATCAATCTTAGTTTATCTGCTATATGAATGTTAAAAGTTCAGAGTTGTGAAATGTTAGATTTAGTATTCTTATTAGATTGTTTATAAAAATGAAAATGGTTTAGGAAATAATGAAATAGAAATAAGTTAAAATTTCTAAGTTGTGTTTTTCCACACCTGGAAACCAGGTTGTACTCTGGCAGGGTTAGAATGCTTTAAGTAAAGGAAAGAATTCTTAAGAGAATGAAAATAGTAGATAGGATTTTGTATCTATAGATAGCAGAGTAAATTTTATTTTAATGTTTAAAATATAATGAAAAAATCACTGTTATGGTTTGTTTGAGTTTACCGTTTTACTTAGTGTAACTAAATGAAAATGAAGGAAAAGAAATAGTAAATTACACTAGTGTTACAGTAATAGTATATTGATACGAATAAAAGTTTATAGGAGATAATAACTAAATATACAAGCAAGTTATTAACCAAACAGTTTTCTTATTTTAAATTATTAACTTAATCTTAACTATTACTTAATAAAAACCAGCTTAGGGTTTCGTTAATAAGCCCTTTACTTATGAAAAATTAAACAGAGTTATAGAGTTAACTTGCTATTTTCTAGAGAGCTCCAAATAATTATAAATTACGAGAGTAGTAAATAAAATAAATGTAAATATAAATAATAAACGAAATAAACTAAGAATTACTTATATAGGTGCATTTTATTTTTAAAACAACAGGTTTATAACCTGTTAAAGAAAAACCTGAGGGTCGAAACCCCTTCAACTAATTATCCAAATACAAATTAACCTGTAAGTATATCCAGTTACATTATTAACTATGTAACAAACTGAACAAGAAGGCTATAATCCATGCATTAGACTCACCACAGTCTTTTCTGAAAGTAAAGATCTTTTATAAATCTTTTTAAAACAATAAAATAACACATTATTTACAAGTTATCAAAACCATTGTAAAACTAGACAGAGCTCAAAGTTTAACAAAGTCTTTCTTTTTGAAAAACCAACTGTATTACATTTTCGATCCTCAAGGCTAAATCCATAACCAAAACTACATTCATATCATGGCTCAAGGGCCGGTAATACCCAGCGTAAACAACAAGGGTTTTAAGTAAAATCTGAGTAACAACATACTAAAATATATAACCACAAATAAACCGAAAACAGGCTTTCAATCTTTGTGTTTTTCCTTCCATCAACACTCATCGCAAGTAGGGAAAAACCCACATCGAATTAGGGCTTATCGGTTGGGGCCACGAGTCCACTGAAGCCGATAGTTGTATTTATTTTCCCCTGTAGGTTGAGTCATTATAGGTTCCTATAAGAAGCACAAGTACGAGGTTAGAATAAGGCTCAACTCATAAAGTAAACCCTATCTTAATCAGTAACTTAACAAAAAAGATTTCTTGACAAGAATGAAGATAATTACCTGCGAGTAAGAAGAGAAGTCGAACAGTGAAGAAGTTGTCACTGGCCTAAGCAAAATACACAAAGGAGTAATCAACCCTACGCTAACCCTGGAGTGGAGATAGTATCAACAAACTTAAACTCTAGCAAGCCGTGACGAGCTACAAGAAAGACAAAGCTAAAACCATGTACAGACTGCAAGCCAAACTTGTAAGAAAAGAAACCACTCGCATAGTAAAGCTTACAACCAAAAAGATTCGACACTTTAACTGAGTTTTGAGACCACATATTAACAAACACAAGCTATGGAGTAAGCAAAGTAGAGGAACATCCTCTCATGGCCGTCAAGAAAACTACACAAAGTAGCCCGTAGGATGACAAAACCCTCAGAGTCAAATGAAAGGAGAATAGGGTTTCCTGCCTTATTAAGTCACCAATGCATAGACAAGAGAAGGCCACATTCCCTTCCAAATAACTTACCATGCGAGGGTCTTGTCTATAGTCAATCTGTGTTTTCAATTATCAACATATCAATGCCATGATCAATAACAAACTATGCAATCAACTATAGGATGTATATATATTCATTATTGAAACATAAAAATTGTATCATTGTAATCGATGGTATGGAGGTTTATTATAATTGTTAATAATGAATCCATGTCATTGACCATTGAGTAAAGGTATAAAAACCTTGCCAATAAAACAATCATGAAGTCGACCTTAGTATAAACTATTATAAATAATGACTTGCATGATTACCTTGCAAATGACAGTTTGATGGTTCTTATCATTGTTTACAAAGTCAATATATGAATGTTGATGCTTGCTTGGTCTAGCATAGCATAGTAATTTTATTTATAATGTTTAAATTGATGTTGATGTTAGATTAGAAGTTTTAGGTGGTAAAATCTACCATAGTAACTAATATAAATTACAAGTTATTATAGCGAGGCAACATTATAATAGTAATATTATTAATGTGTAAACCATGCACAAGATTTATAAACTACAGAAATAATAGTGATAGTGTATTTGCCTTTGAATTGACTTTATAGAAGTGGTGGTTAGGTAGAATTCCACATTAAGATAACGTATATAGTTACGAAGAACCAAACTTACATTATATCATTGAAATTACCAGGTAGTAAGGCTACCTATGGATATAAGTAACAATTATATTTGGTATATTATAAAAATAATGTGGTATTGTATAGTGATAAAATAATACTTGCAGCAAGGCAATAATTTAAGTACTGAAGTTTATAACTCGAAGTTTAGCATGTTTACATACAAACAACAGGTTAATAATTTTCATGGCTAGTAAGGAAGAGACAAAATAGAGATATGTAATCTTTTGGAAATCCTTACCTTTGAGATTTATAGGACTACATTCATGAATTAAAGACAGTACATTTGAGTATATATTTTAGCAATTTGAGCATGTTACAATAAACATAATTTTATGTCAAAGAACTGGAGCTCTAAGCTTATAGTAAGGATCATTTTGTTTAACTAAGTATGTCAAGGATAACAATCTTTATGGCTAAACATTGAATACTGTCTTAGAGACAAAAACTATGGAAGAAAATTACTTTACCTAATCATAGCTTTGCTTTTAAATAATCAGTGTTTTTACTAGCTTTTTAACATGCAACATAAATACTTCTTGCTACCTTACAAATTAAACTCCTACTTGATCGTCCGTTACCTGTTGAACCTGTAAGAACCAGCAGTCCATCTGTGTTAGCATAATGCTAAGTAAGCCCCGAGTTTCAAAGATAGATTTTCACCTACTTGCCAAAAAGTAAAATTATTACTAAGGCTAAAATGAATCTAAATGCAAGTCATTCTTATATACCTTATGAAAATGAAAGTTGTATTAGTTATTGTATTTTTGAAACTAATTAATACTAATTGTTAAACTGTTTCATTTTCTGCTAACCACTAGCATTTAGTGAACTGCGTATTCAGACATTTTATGTTATCTTAAAAATTTTAAATTCTTATGAAATTTTGGGGTTATGACATGTGGTATCAAAGCACAAGGTTCAAACACCAAGCCTTGATGAAGCTCAACTTGCTTATATGAAACAGTGATTTTAAATCATTTTGTTGATGTTGTTTTCTTTTATTGTTCTTAACAGAGAAATTTGTTTATGATTTTAACAACAGGTATGGAAAGACTGGAGGAATATGCGGAAGAGGAATCTCCCTTTACTTAACAAGAAAATTTACAAAGAGAACTTATACAAGAAGACATAACCACTAATTCCTCAAAACTTTTACAGATAGTAAAAGAATTAAAATATGAAATGGAATATGTTAAAAAATAAAATGACAGGATTCTAAGAGCTCAGAAGGAGCTGAATCAGATCCTAATAGAAAGATTTCAAACTGAGGGTAGGGGTAAAAGAGTTGACCCAAAAGATATAAGTTACCATCATAAGTATAAGGAGACTAAACAGACTAAAAATGAAAGCAGTTCATCTTCTGAAGTATTTGGTGATCAACATAATTTTCATTCTACTAGTGATAGTAGTGAGGATAACCACTATACTAGAAAGAGAAAATATAAACCTTATGAAGAAATTTCTAGAGAGTTTAAAAAGATTAAGCCACCAACATTTAATGGAGAAACTGAAAAGGGGGAGGAAGCGAAATCCTGGTTATCTGGGATGAAGAAGTACTTCCAGATTTATAACTATTCTAACCAATTAAAGCTAGAATGGATATCTATAATCTTTCAAGGAAAGCTGATATATGGTGGCAATATTTAAAGAGAGTGAAAGGAATAAGAGAGAAAAACATAAATTGGAGTACCTTCAAGAAGTACTTTAAAAAGAAATTTTTATTTGAACAGTACTATGAAGAAAGGAATAAAGAATTCTATGAGTTAAAACTAGGTACGATGACTATGAAAGATTTGAACAGTAAGTTTTTAAGTCTGCTTAGGTATGTGCCATACCTTGTTTACAGCGGTTTCTCAGTTGTTTACCTTATCACATAAAGGATAGGATTGAGTATGACAATCCAAAACTCTGGAAGAAGCTATGAGGAAAGCCAACTTCTGTTATGAACGGAATCAAAAAAATGAGAGTATGACCAACTGGAAGGCCAAAAAGAATAATAATTATGATCAAAACAAGAAAGAGTTTGTGCCCAATCGGAATTTTAAAAATAATAAGGCCAGAAAATTTTCTAGTAAGAATTTCCAGGGGAATAGGAATGATTCACAGAACAATTAGAACAATCAAAAGAGTAAAGAGTCTGCTAATAATCATAGCAATTACACAAAGAAATTTGAATGAAAAGAACCCATAAAGTGTTGGGAGTGCAATGGCCCACATTATGCCTTAGTCTGTTCTAATCGAAAAAATATTGTTAGTAATATCCATACAATATAGGAGGAGATGATTGTTGGAGATTTAGCGAGGACTATGCCTAGGATCAATGCAACCCTCGAGGATGGGAAAGTAGACTATCAAACTTCCATGGTGGAAGTAGAAGGTAAGATAAACCAAACACCCATAGCTATTTTAATTGACCCAGGAGATAGTTTAAGTTATATTTCACCTAATTTGGTAGAAAAATGTAAACTGCCAGTTGAAAAGTTTGTAATTTCTTGGTTGGTTCAGTTAGCTACTGGTGCAAAGAGGAAGGTAAATAGTTTTGTAAAGAATTGTGCAGTAGTTATGGATCAATTTAAAATTTTTGTAAAGCTTAATGTACTACCTCTGGGTTCATACGACATACTAATCGGTATGGATTGGTTAGAGCAGCATAGGGTGATCTTAAATTTCTATGACAAAACCTTTAATTGTATAAATAATGATGGAAAACCAATAAACATAAAGGGAATCCCTAGAAAAACAACCATAAGGCAGATTTCTACTCTGCAGCTTAAGATAGTTGTTAGGAAAGGTTGTAAGGCTTATGGAGTAACAGTAACTAATGAGGAAAATATAAATAACATAGATAAATTAAAATTGGAGGATATACCATTTTTAAAAGAGTATGCATATGTATTTCCAAAAGAAATTTCGGGACTGCCTCCAAAAAGGGAACTAGATTTTACCATTGAGCTAGTACCTGGTGCAGCACCTAGTTCAAAGACCCCTTATCGGATGAACATACTTGAACTTAATGAACTTAAGTCACAATTAAAAGAACTTATTGACAAGAAATATATTCGACCCATTGTCTCTCCCTAGGGGGCACCTGTCATCTTCGTTAAGAAAAAGGATAGAACTCTACGACTTTGCATAGATTACCATCAGTTAAATAAGATGACTATTAAAAATATATACCCGTTACCTCGCATAGATGATCCGTTTGATCAACTATGTGGAGCCTTGGTTTTTTCAAAAATTGATTTACGGTTTGGATATCACCAAGTTAGAATTAAAGATGGAGACATTTTAAAACAACTTTTAGGACTCGATATGGCCATTACGAGTTTGTCATCATGCCATTCAGGCTTGCTAATGCTCCAGTTGTTTTTATGTGTCTAATGAATAATGTAATGCATAAATATCTGGATAAGTTTGTGGTCGTTTTTATCGATGACATATTAATCTATTCGAAATTGGAAGAAGAACATAAGGAACATTTAAAAATTGTCTTGCAAGAGTTACGAGATCATCAACTCTTTGCAAAGTTTAGTAAATGTGACTTCTTTAAAGATAAAATCCAGTACTTAGGTCATGTGGTGACTAAAGAAGGAATTTCGGTGGATCCCGAAAAGATAAAGGCAATTGAAGATTGGCCAGTTCTTAAAGATGTAACTGATGTTCAATCCTTCATGGTTATTACCGGTTATTACCGATTATTACCGGAGGTTCATTGAAGGGTTTTCGAAAATCGCAAAATCGATCATTAGAGGAAATTTCAACTCAAAATGGGCCTTTTAACTTTAAATCAAATTCCATGTCATCATGAGTTATCCAATGAAATTTCTTTAAATTTGAAATACCGTATAGGTCTTAAACATTTTTTAATATAAATTTGGGGATAAGTATCATTAAAAAAACTACTTTTTTTGTTTGTATTTTCGACATATCTCCCCGTGCTTTTACTCAAATTTCAATCGGGAGATCTCGTTGGATGCGGAATTAAATTCCACATCCAACAAGTACCCACTTGTCATACTTTTGACGGACCCCGCTACCCCCAAAACAAGAAATACCTGAAAAAACGTGATGATGACATCATCATCACATTTTTTTTAGGTATTTCTTGTTTTTGGGGTAGCGGAGTCCGTCAAATGTATGCCGAGTGGGTACTCGTTGGATGCGGAATTTAATTTCACATCCAACGAGCTCTCCCGATCGAAATTTGAGTAAAAACAAGGGGAGATATGTTGAAAATACAAACAAAAAGTAGTTTTTTGCTTTTAATCCTCCAAAATTAATAAATATTATTTTATTATTTTATTAATTTTCTTTAGGACGCCCATTTTGAGTTGAAATTTCCTCTAATGAACCTCCTTGCAGAAAAAGGGAAAGAAATTTGATTGGAATCAGTAGTGCGAGGATAGTTTTAAAAAGTTAAAAACCTTATTAACCAGCGCACCTATTTTAAGAATAGTTGATCCAAATAAAGATTTTATAGTGTGTATTGATGCCTGCAATGATGGTTTAGGCGGAGTATTGACTCAAGAAGGGCATGTTATTGCTTATGACTCTAGGAAATTAAAAATTCATGAAAAGAATTATGCAACTTATGACTTGGAATTAGCTACTGTCATACATGCTCTAAAGATGTAGCATCATCATTTAATTGAAAGAAAATTTATTCTAATGACAAATAATAAATGACTAAAATATCTGTTAGATCAACCTAACCTGAATTCTAGACAAGCTAGGTGGCTAGCTTTTCTGAGTGAGTATGATTTCGAAATTCAACACATTAAAGGGAAAGAAAATAAAGTTGTCGATGCATTTAGTAGAAATGCAAAGATGAACTTTACAGCAGTTATCAGCACTTATACAACAGATCTGGAAGAACAACTTAAAGCAGGGTTAGAGCAAGATGAAATTTACCAAAAATTACAAGTTAAAGCAAAAGAAAATCCAACATAATGTTTAAGTAAAGGGTACAACTTGAATGAAAAAGGATTTTTACTGTATAAAGATAGAATGTATGTACCTAATGTACCTAAAGTTAAGTTATTAATTTTAGATGAAATCCATAAAACTCCTTACTCAGGCCATCCGGGTTATAAGAAGACTATAACTATGTTAAGAAAATAATATTTTTGGCCAAACATGAAGACTGAACTGGAAAAATATATTTCTAGATGTTTTGAATGTCAGCAATTAAAAACAGAACATCAACATCCAGTTGGATTACTCTAGCCATTGCCCATTCCTAGCTTGAAATGGGAGATAATTAGTCTTGATTTTGTTACTGGACTGCCTAAAAGTCAGAATTTAAATGATTCTATAATGGTAGTAGTTGACAAATTGAGTAAAGCAACCCATTTTATACCTGTAAAAACTATGTATAAAGCTACAAGCATAGCTGATATCTTTGTAAAGCAAATTTTCGATTACATGGAATACCAAAAGTTGTAATCTCAGATCGAGACCCTAAACTTATAGGTAAATTTTTGGAAATCTCTGTTTAAAGGATTAAATACTACACTAAATTTGAGTACCTCGTTCCATCCTGAAACTGATGGACAAACTGAAAGAGTAAATCAAGTATTGGAAGATTTACTAAGAATGTATGTAAAGAATCAGCTTGGTAAATGGGAAGATTATTTACACCTGGTAGAATTTGCTTACAATAATAATTATCAGGCTTCGGCCAGATTTAGTCCTTTCAAAGTTTTGTATGGAAGGAAATGTAACACTCCTATCTCTTGGAATAATCTGGTGGACAGGTTATTATTAGGTCCTGAATTATTGAAAGAAATGGAAGAAATTGTAAAGCGGGTACAAGATAATCTGAAAATTGTACAAGATCAACAGAAAAGTCAAGCAGACCTTAAAAGAAATACAAAATATTTTTAGGTAGGTGAACATGTGTTCATCAAGGTGAGACCCAAAAAGAGCTCTCTAAGGTTGGGTAGTTGTGCAAAACTAGCACCTCATTACTGTGGTCCTTTTGAAATACTGTCTAGGATTGGACAAGTAGCCTATCAGTTAGCCTTACCACCAAATTTAAGAGTTCGCAATGTTTTTCACATTTCTGTATTAAATAAATATGTTCATGATGCTACTCATGTTGTTAGCTGGAATGATGTACACATGTAACCTGAAGGAGATTTTCTGGTGTAACTGGATTATATCCTCGAGTGGAGGGATATCACACTTTAAAACCACACCATTGGTCAAGTGAAGCTGCAATGGAAGCACTTTAGTCTAGAGGAAGCCACCTGGGAATTGGAAAGTCATATGCGAGATGCATGTCGAATTCTGTTCCAGGGGAATTTTGAGGACGAAGAGTAAATAACATCGAGGACGATGTTATAATTTAAGGGGGTGTGTATGTCACATGCCCCAATTTTGCAAAAACAATTTTATATTATTTGAGGAACATTATGTTAAATTTTATGCTAAGTTGTAATTGATGACCAATAGGGTCAAGAATATTTAATGTAAATTCAGAATTTATAAATAAATATATGAGGAGACAATAGCTTAGGAGAGCTGTTAAAAGAGTGTTTATTGGTCAAATTGGTGGAGGAGACTGGGTGGAGAGAAAACTGACATGTGGCAGCATCCTCAAACCACTTCTAACTGTTGTACGTGGAAACCTCCCTATATTTGTGGTCATGGTTCCCCAAGAAAGTGGAATCAAAGAAGGTGGCTCAATTAATGAAAATTGACCCAGAAGACCTAGGCATCTTTATAAAAATTCTCATTGAAGAGAGCTGAGGCTGCTCATTCTAGAGAAGTGATCATTCAGGGTGAATGAATTTACTTGATAGAAATTCAATGGAGGGAAAATTGGAAAGTGTTTGAGGGGATAACTGTTGATTGATCTAGTTGTAGCTTTTAAGCTGAAGATCATATTGCTAAGATCATATTGTTTTACTGAGGTATTGAACTAGTCAGGTGACAAAAGGTTCTACAATTGCATTCTCCACCCAGTTCTCAACCAAGAAGACTAGGAACAGGATTGGGGGTTCTGAGGAAGCATTGTTTGAGCGCTCGATGGGATATTGGTAGGGCAGAAAGGCCTCATAAAGCTGTTGTCATCTTGTCCTCAACAGGTTCTATGTTATTTTATTTTACTGTCTTAGTTAAATAAATCTTAGTCTATCTGCTATATGAATGTTAAAAGTTTAGAGTTGTGAAATGTTAGATTTAGTATTCTTATTAGATTGTTTATATAAATGAAAATGGTTTAGGAAATAATGAAATAGAAAGAAGTTAAAATTTCTAAGCTGTGTTTTTCCACACCTGGAAACCAGGTCGTACTTTAGCACAGTTAGAATGCTTTAAGTAAAGGAAAGAATTCTTAAGAGAATGAAAATAGTAGATAGGAATTTGTATCTATAGATAACAGAGTAAATTTTATTTCAATGTTTAAAATACAATAAAAAAAGTAGTGTTATGGTTTGTTTGAGTTTACTATTTTACTTAGTGTAATTAAATGAAAATGCGGGAAAATAAATAGTAAATTACACTAGTGTTACAGTAATAGTAAACTGATACAAATAAAATTTTATAGGAGATAATAACTAAATATATAAACAAGTTATTAACCAAGCAGTTTTCTTCTTTTAAATTATTAACTTAATCTTAACTATTACTTAATAAAAACCAGCTTAGGGTTTCGTTAATAAGCCCTTTACTTATGAAAAATTAAACAGAGTTATAGAGTTAACTTGTTATTTTCTAGAGAGCTCCAAATAATTATAAATTACGAGAGTAGTAAATAAAATAAATGTAAATATAAATAATAAACGAAATAAACTAAGAATTACTTATATAGGTGCATTTTATTTTTAAAACAACAGGTTTATAATCTGTTAAAGAAAAACCTGAGGGTCGAAACCCCTTCAACTAATTATCCAAATACAAATTAACCTGTAAGTATATCCAGTTACATTATTAACTATGTAACAAACTGAACAAGAAGGCTATAATCCATGCATTAGACTCACCACAGTCCTTTCTGAAAGTAAAGATCTTTAATAAATATTTTTAAAACAGTAAAATAACACATTATTTACAAGTTAACAAAACCACTATAAAACTAGACAGGGCTCAAAGTTTAACAAAGCCTTTCTTTTAAAAAACCAACCATATTACATTTTCGAGACACAAGGCTAAATCCATAACAAAAACTACATTCATATCACGGCTCAAGGGCCGGTAATACCTAACATAAACAGCAAGGGTTTTAACTAAAATTTGAGTAACAACATACTAAAATATAAAACCATGAAGAAATCGACAACACGCTTTCAAGCTCTGTGTTTTTCCTTCCATCAAACCTCATTGCAAGTAGGGAAAAACCCACATCGAATCAGGGCTTACCGGTTGGGGCCACGAGTCCACTAAAGCCGGCAGTTGTATTTCTTTTCCACTGTAGGTTGAGCCATCGCAGGTTCCTGTAAGAAGCACAAGTACGAGCTTATAATAAGGCTCAGCTCAGAAGGTAAACCCTAGCTTAATCAATAACTTAACAAAATAGATTTCTTGACAAGAATGAAGATAATTACCTGCGAGTAAGAAGAGAAGTCGAGCAATGAAGAAGCTGTCACCAGCTTAAGAAAAATACACAGAGGAGTAATCAATCCTATGGCGACCTTGGAGTGGAGATAGTATCAACAAACATAAACTCTAGCAAGCCATGACGAGCTACAAGAAAGATAGAGCTGAAACCACGTAAAGACCGTGAGCCAAACTTGTAAGCAAAGAAACCACTCACACAGTAAAGCTTACAACCAGAAAGATTCAATACTTTAACTGAGTTCTGAGACTAGACAGTAACAAACACAAGCTAGGGAGTAAGCAAAGTAGAGAAACAACATCTCATGGCCGCCAAGAAAACTACACAGAGCAGCCCATAGGACGACAAAATCCTCAGAGTCAAATGATAGGTGAATAGGGTTTCCTGCCTTATTAAGTCACCAATGCATGGATGAGAGCAGACCACGTGCCCTTCCAAATAATTTACGATGTGAGGGTCTCGTCTATAGTCAATCTACATTTTCAATTATCAACATATCAATGCCATGATCAATAGCAAACTATGCAATCAGCTATAGAATGTATATATATTCATTATTGAAACACAAAAAATGTATCATTGTAATTGATGGTATGGAGGTTTATTATAATTGTTAATAACGAATCCATGTCGTTGACCATTGAGTAAAGGTATAAAAACCTTGCGAATAAAACAATCACGAAGTCGACTTTAGTATAAACTATTATAAATAATGATTCGCATGATTACCTTGCAAACTATAGTTCGATGGTTCTTATCATTGTTTACAAATTCAATATATGAATGTTGGTGCTTGCTTGGTCTAGAATAGCATAGTAATTTTATTTATAATGTTTAAATTGATATCGACCTTAGACTAGAAGTTTTAGGTAGTAAAATCTACCATAGTAACTAATATAAACTACAAGTTATCATAGTGAGGAAACAATATAATAGTAATCTTATTAATGTGTAAACCATGCACAAGATTTATAAACTATAGAAATAACACTAATAGTGTATTTTCCTTTGAATTGACTTTATAGAAGTGGTGGTTAGGTAGCATTCCACCTTAAGATAATGTATCTAGTTACGAAGAACCAAACTTACATTATATCATTGAAATTACAAGGTAGTAAGGATACCTATGGATATAAGTAACAATTATATTTGGTATATTATAAAAATAATGTGGTATTGTATAGTGATACAATAATGCTTGCAGGAAGGCAATAATTCAAGTATTGAAGTTTATAACTTGAAGTTTAGCATTTTTACATACAAACAGCAGGTTAATCATTTTCATGGCTAGTAAGGAAGAGACAAAATAGAGATATGTAATCTTTTGGAAACCCTTACATTTGAGATTTATAGGAGTACATTCATGAATTAAAGACAGTACATTTGAGTATATATTTTAGTAGTTTGAGCATGTTACAATAAACATAATGTTATGTCAAAGAATTGGAGCTCTAAGCTCACAGTAAGGATCATTTTGTTTAACTAAGTATGTCAAGGATAACAATCTTTATGGCTAAACATTGAATACTGTCTTAGAGACAAAAAATATGGAAGAAAATTACTTTACCTCATCAGAGCTTTGCTTTTAAATAATCAGTCTTTTTACTAGCTTTTTACATGCAAAATAAATACTTCTTGCTACCTTACAAATTAAACTCCTACTTGATCGTTCGTTACCTGTTGAACCTGTAAGAACCGGCAGTCCATCTGTGTTAGCATAATGCTAAGTAAGCCCCAAGTTTCAAAGATAGATTTTCACCTACTTGCCAAAAAGTAGAATTATTAGTAAGGCTAAAAGCAATCTATATGCAATTCATTCTTATATACCTTATGAAAATGAAAGTTGTATTAGTTATTGTATTTTTGAAACTAATTAATACTAATTGTTAAACTTTTTCATTTTTCGCTAACCACTAGCAGTTAGTGAACTGCGTATTCAGAAATTTTATGTTATCTTAAAAATTTTAATTTTTTATGAAATTTTGGGGTTATGACAGAGCAAGTGGATGTAATCCCCACTCTTGCGCTGTCAGTATCCCACTGAAGGGTGTGGTCCCACATCTCCACATGCACATAGTATGTTGCATGTATGCCAATAGATACTACCATGATAGCATAACTTTAGGTCCCTAGACCTGTACCAGAGGTTGACGCATCTCCAATATCTCCCCAGTTCTCCATGCCCACGTATGGATCATCCTCTCTAAGGAAAGGAAGCTTCCACCACTATGCAAAAAGCTCCTAGGTAACGAGATGGCCTGTACTATATTGACTCCCTCCCTACTTTCTTCGAGCCATTTCTCGAAGTCACTTCTATTTTTGTACCACCACACGAATCACACCATGTATGTTGAGCTAGCTCTATACCCATAATCCTCCATTTGGTCTAGTTTTTAGCCCTGCACCACTACACCAGGGGCAACATCACTAGCTGATAGTCAGAGTCATCCGGAGTCCGTCTAAGACACCATTTGCACCACCGGGTTTGGTTTTTCATCCTCTATCTTTTGATAAGACCCTTGTCTCGTTCCCTCACTATGATTTTCTAGGCTATTCCCTAGAAGTCACCTCAATTTGCATACCATCACGTGAATCTTCCAATGTATGTATTGGCATGTTCATGAGCCATCTGCTCCATCCATACTGCATAGTTGGCCATATTTTACCACCATCCATTGTCCCGCAAGGGGTCACCATGAATGTTCTGCATTGATTCCCATTAGCCATGTTCACAACATAACCTCTCGCCATATATTTTGAACGCTTCCCCCTTGCTTGATTTCCCATTATGGAGTTTCTGTTAAGCTTTGTTCTGACTCTTAAAAGAATGAAAAGATCATCAATCATGTTTGCTTCCTTTCAAGCTCGTTAAAGTATTTGAAAGTGCATCTACATAGATTCATTTATCTCCTTTTGCGGACTATGTAGACTGCCATAAGAAAAGGACTAGCTCGACACACTCAATCCAAGAACGTTTCTCTTTGCATCCTTTAATTCTTTCTCGGGCATTGCGACTAAAATTTACAAAAAATATCACCATGGGTTGTCTTTAAGCTCTTTTCCATCCTTCTCATCAATAAAATATTGCCGACAAAACTTGGTTTTGTTCATGGTTGTAAAAGTATTTGAATGAATGTCTAGCCAGTGTAAGTTTAACCTTTTCCGGCCTGCTTGGACTACCAATGGTAAAGAAGTCTCATGTCCCCCAAAAAGGGTGGGTGAGTTATCATATGTACACTTTTATCCCTTTTCGGACACAAAAGAATATAAACAAAAAAGAGACCCCACTAGAGTCTTCTTCCTGTTTTCAAACTCTCTAAAAAGGAAAACATCATCGAGCATTTACTTCCTCAGGCTCACTAGAAATCCAAGAGATCGTGTCATAACGGTGCCTTTAGGAGCCACCCCATATATCACAGTTCGACATCATTCCACCTGTATGCTGCCTTTCTTCATAGTATTCTATGATGAGTCTTCCTTAGATCCCGTGGATATCAAAATTCTAAGTTACCTCCCTCAGTATTTCCCATCTACACTTACAGTCCTGGTATTACAGCTATGATCCCTCTCCCATGAGTCATTTTCATTTGATGTTAGGTCGTCCCTGTTGTAATTCTCTGAACAAAATAAGTTTGAGTCCCACGTGCTTCCACTTCCCTTGTTCCCCCATTCATTGTGTCGATCCCCATATTGTTCCACAAAAGTTTGGTTATCCCCCTTGTGCTTCTCGTCAAGGAAACTTGTTTTATTTGATTAGTTACAGGTCTCCCTCTTTCGACGAAAACACATCTATTATGGAGGATAGACCCAAAGGTCCCTGTATCTTGGTTTCATTAACCTTATTGTTGAGTTCCTTGGACCACTTGAGAGGATTACTTAGTGCCTCCCATGATGGTTGTGTCTCACATGCTCGACTTCAGCAACATCATTGCACCATTGAGATTCATACCGGGTATTGGTCCATGCAGTATTTGGTCGAAGACCCCGGTTGTCACCTTAATCTAGCATATTTGTAAGTCTATTCAAGGACCCAAAAAGGTTCATATCCCTAGTGATTTTTAGGTTGCATTGCAAACAGTGTTCAAAATCCCCAAGAGCAGTGCTTCTCTATAGATTCATGATTGATGTGGCATATTGTACCACTGAGACTCTGAATCTCCATCAGTGAGTCCCTACAATTATGTAAACTTCTAGATCCAGCAAAGCATTAATTGTACATATTTTGCATTCCATGAGAATTCCATGGTTCTTATGTATCCATTCTTCAGACCATCATTGCATTCAGCCTCTCATTGAGTCCACCATTATGTAACATCAGTTGTATATGTATTGATCAGCTCCCATATTTTTTATCCTTGATCCCATTATTTATTCTTTTGACATTGTTATGAGCATGGGTATGCCTACCTCATCCATATGCATGCCACATATTCTTTGTATCTCACCCATTTTTTGGAACCAGTATTAATACAAAAACCAAAAGACATGTTTCTCGAATGAGGAAGCACCACTTCTTCACAGGTCTCTCCACTATCCCCATGATCATATGATGTCTGTCAGCCATACGATGAGCTCCTACACTCACACACTAGGGGCAATCGGTTAACGCAAGAAATTTCTCAACTAGCTCTACATGGCCTAAACCACATACAAATGTCTTTTTCCTACCTTTTTCCCTCATTTTTTACCTCGACAACTATGTTTTAAACTTAAACTCTCTCAAAAGGCTCAAAAATATAAAAAGGGCCTAAAAAGATCAAAAAAGAGCTAAAAAGCTCACAAAGGGGATAAAAACCCCAAAAGAGCTAAAATACATAAAAAAATGGGCTTAAAATCTAATATAGGGCTTTAAGACCCTAATTAGGGTCCAAAATCCTAAAAGAGAGAAAAGGACAAGAAAAACTATAACATAGTGTCGAGGCCTCCATCACAAGATTCACTTATTCCTTCTATTATTATTATATTTTTGTGAGTATGTTGAGAAGCCATCATTCTCAAAATACTCACCTCATTTTCTAATGATTACATTGTCCCACCTCCTCACGTCCTCTATGTTGAGGCACCCTCCATACTAACAAGCCTGTGGAGTAGCAGTATCATTCCAAGTTAGGGCACGATGCCCCACTTTCAAGGAAAAAAAAGTTATTTACCAATCTCATTTTTTTTTTTTGGCTTAGTAGTTTTTTCTTATTGTTTAATGTGTTACTGACATTTTATTTGCAGCTATCTCTTTTCCATTGAACTCTACCCTTCTGTCCCATAGATGGAGAGGTGGTTCTTTTTAACTTGGCTAGGGTGAAAACCCGACTACTTTCCTCTAGATCTTTCTGGTACAAAGTTTCTAGTAGAAATATTCACTGTTTTCCTCTGGTACAAGAGGTTTCCACCATTCCTTCTATTTCCATGTCCTAAAGGGTTTTTCATGGGATCCTGAGCCCCAAAATTCCTCCAACTTTTCTAGCGGACTATGCTGAAGATGTTCGTTTAGCATAGGGATATCATGTTGACTGGATATACAAGGCTCCTGTTGCCAGGAATATCTAGTAAACAGTGCAGTCTTTCCATCTCTAACATCCTAGAAACTATGATGATGAATGAGGCTTATGTTTCCCTAAGCCAATTTCCAAATGATGGAGCTAGGGACATTTTCTCTGAATCAAATCAGCAATTGTTTAGGCCATTGAGGAGCATATTTATTGTGCCACGGTTTATCCCATGATTCCTCCTCATGGGTTATCCATTTCCACCATATTTTGGCTCCAATCACTTTGTTTATATGTAAAGGGTCTCTTATTTCTAAGACCATAACTTCTTTGGGCTTGAAAATGGTTTTCCAATCCACCAGAGGCCACTCATGCGTCCTTCTACTCCCCCCCACAGGAAACTTCTTTGCATATTCCTTATATGTTTTATCACCGATTTTGGTGCAGCGAGAACATAAAAGAGATAGAGAGACAAATCTTGTAGGACTGATTTTATGAGGATGAGTCTGCTTGGGAAATTAAGGTCTCTGAATTTTGATTGAATCATCTTTTGCTTAATTTTATAGAGAGGTTGCTTCCATGAAATTTTCGTTATAGTGGAATCTACTAATGGTGCACCTAAATACTTATAGGGTATCACTCCTTTTGAGAACTCTAGAATTCTTAGGATATTTCTTTTAGTAATTTTCATAGTGTTGAAAAAGTAGACCTGGGATTTATCCTTCTTAATTTCAATCGCACTGGCCTCAAGGAAGGTGTAAATCCCTTCATTTAGGCCACAAGCCTCCTATGCAGTAGAGGGTCCCGTAATCATCGTATCATCCACAAATTGTTGATGTGTTTGTGGTTCGAGTTCAGCATTAAGGGGGATCCCTCTTAACCTATTCTCATTACATAGATTCTTGAGCATTCTCCCCAATCCTTTAATGGTAATGATGAACAAGAAGGGAGAAAGAGCATCACCTTTTCTAATTCCTCTTGAAACTTGGAAGGGATGAGAGGGAGTCCCATTAACCAGAATGGAGAAAAAGGCTGATGAAAAAAGATTCATAACTCATTCGATTGATTGATCAAAGAAACCAAAAGTCCAAAGGACACCTGCTAAGAAATTCCAATTATGCTTATCATAAGCTTTCAACAAATCAAGTTTCAGAAGCATACTTGGGATTTTCATGAATTTTAATGAGTGAATGTTTTCATGCACCATAAATGATACCATCCTGAATCTGCGAGCCTTCAACAAATCCTGCTTTTTCAGGAGAAATAAGGATAGGGAGTAAGGGTCAGATCCTGTTGGCTATAACTTTTGAGATAATCTTATATATAACATTACAAAAGGAAATTGGCCTTAGTTTTTGAGGGGCCTCAGTTCCATTCTCTTTGGGTATTAGAGTTAGGAAGGTTGCGTTAAGAGCTTTCAAAAATACTGCCAGCCTTCTGTGAGTCTTCAACTAGTGCCCATACTTGCTCTTTTAACCAATCCCAATAGGTGTGAAATAATTTAGTAGTGAACCCATTAGGACCAGGGGCTTTGTCATTGACCATTTGTTTGATAGTTGCTTCAACTTCTTCCATGTAAATTGGTTTCATAAGCATGAAGTTGTGTTCTTCCGTTATGACCTTTGGAATGTGTTGCATCCCGATCCCAATCCATTTTGTCAAGGATATTGGCGAAAAAAGTATTCAATGTGTGTTCCAAATCCTCCTGAGTCTCGACAATGGTCCCATCCTATTTTTTCATTATTTCCATGCGATTGCCCTGATGATGTTGGATCGCAGCTTTGTGGAAGAAGATTGTATTATGTTCACCTTCTTGGAGCCACTAAACTCTAGATTTATGTTTCCAAAATACATCCTTTTGTTGTTCTCTTAGACTAAATTCTTGTATCAGAAGTTTTTCCTGCGCTTAATTTATTCCAAGAAGCCGTTCTGCATGCCTTTTTGTTGTACCTCTTGGATTTTGCTATCCAACTCCTATTTAGCTTGAAAAATGTTTCCGAAGGAATCACTATTCCATTTATTGATTTTGTTTTTTATGAGTTTGAGATTTTGTTGAAACTGGTAAATACTAGTTCCTCTAATGGGTGGCAGTTCCTCCCACCATTCTTTGAGTTTCTCCGGGAAATCGTCCCGAAGGAGCCAAAATTTCTGAAAATAGAAGGGTCTTCAAAGATTCACCCCTATTGTTTCCCATTCCAAACTTATAGGCAAATGATATGAGCTGACTGATGGAAGTACCATAGCACTCAATTCTCCCCCTGCCATCATAATGGACACATAAACCAAAAAGCGTCCTAGCCAACAAGCTATCCCTTTATCTCATGTTCTTTTTATTGTTCCAAGTAAAGGTACCATTGGTCGTTCTGACATTGACCAGTTCTAGGTTTGCAAGGAATTCATTGAAATATTCACTGGTGGGGTTTAGTTTCCGTATCCCACCTTTTTTCTCATCAAGATTCTGAACCAATTTGAAGTCCCCTCCTAAGATCCAGGGATTTCCACCCGCTTCCATTTTGATCATCCCTAATGAGTCCATAAAATTCAGTTTCTACACAACATGAGGAGGCCCATAAATATTGGTCACGAACCCCCGAGTACTCATACCTAATATCTGGATTACTTTCGAAAGGGATAAATGCGTTGCTATGAATTCATAGAGGGCCACCTCTCTTGGGTTCCATAAAATCCCAATTCCCCTTGTCGCTCCTTTCACATCAATAACAATAGCTTCACTTCATGCTAGACTTTCCCCCCTATAAATTTAAGTTCATATTCCGAGCACTTCGTTTCTTGTAAAAATATGATACCATGTTTTTCAATTTCAATCCTTCTTCTTAGAAGAAAAATATCCAAGGTACTGTTATAGCCTCTTATATTCTAGGACATAATCCGCATTGGGAAACTATTTGGTTGCAATAGAAAGGGACGGATCGATGGTGGGATACTGCCGAGATGCTACTAACTTATCCCCAACAATTCGGATTCCTTGCACATTTCTATGCCTTCCTCTCTTTTTTTTTTGCTTTTTTCTTCCATCTCGGTCCTTGAGAGATTTAGACGTTATTCGAAGAAACTTCATAGTTTTTTCCTTAATGAATCTCCCTTTCCAACATAGAGACTTGTTGTAGAGGTATCTATTCTGATAACATTTCAGAGCACGCCACTTCCAAGCTTTCCAAACTTAGATCTCCTAGCTCCATTTCTTCTCCATCGGTTTCAGTTACCATATTATCGTTCTTATCTGTCTCTTTAGTGGCTTCCTGGGTTGCTACCTTCAAGCTAGGTTTTATCTCTAGATCTTGTTGTTCTTTCGTCCAATATTTCTTCTCATTATTACTTGTCTTTTCTTTCTGTAGAGATTCAAACCTATTTTGAGTTTGAAATTTTTTGTGGATCTCAGGTCCCGTTGTTTTCTTGGCTGATCTTTTCTTATTAGGAACTCTTGTAAATGCTTCGATGTCTTAATTTTCTTGATCTTTCTTTGCTCCTGGTTTTTTATTCTATGGACAATCTCTGAACAGATTTCCATGCTTATGGAAACTTCTACGTCTGAAGGGTATCTTCTCGTAATCTATCGCTTAGAACCACTATTCATCATCCCATGATAACTCTATTCCATCTGGAAGATCCTATGATATATCTAGGTAGATGCATATTCTTGCATAAGAGGTATAATACCTCTATTTGGTTTTCTCTGAGAATTTTACAAAGTTCCCTAAAGTGTTTACAATGTCTGTCAATATCTCTTATTTCTAGTATTATGTTGGTAGGGAGTACATTCTGATCCATACTGGGCTATCGTTATATTTTCTTTATCCATATTAAACTGTATTTTCCATGGTCTGAGGAAGAGACCTACAAAATTAAAGAAATATAGCCCATTATCAAATATTCTAGTTTTTTCCTCTTCACTAAAGAATACAATCATGAAGAAACCTTTTTCCCCGAGTTGCAGAACATAATCTCCTTGAGGTTTCCAAGCAATGTTTATCCACCACACTAGAGTCTTATCTACGGGCCAGATCCCCACAAATTTACCGATGAGTGCGTGCTCTTTCATGTATTAAATTCCTTCCCTTACCCTTTCTGAGTTAATTTTCATTTTCAGCATTGTTTTTTATTTTGGGACACATTGCCCAAACTTTTTGTAATCTCCATTCGCACTGCCTTCTTTGATGGCCCCACTCGCTCCTTCTCCATCCTTCCCCGAATTGATATCAGATGCTTGCATCTTCTTTTTACTCTTTTCAATCTCCATATCCGATCCCAATAAAGAGGGACCTTCCCCACCCTGCGTGTGCTCTCTCATCCCAGAACTTGTCCTTCCAAATGGAGGTACAGGTTTCAGCCCCTGTCAAAACCTTCAAAAACTTTCCAACCCTACAACTTCAATTCACCGTGACACGTCTCACCTCCATATCCTTTCGACCCAATAGTCTTCGTATTGTTATATTGCATGTGATTTGGGATTAACAAGTGTCTAGATAGAGGAATGGAACCTAGTTGTCTTGGGTTTAAATGATTTGGGCATAAGATTCTCAAAGAAGTCTCATAATTTAGTTTGGGAAAATAATAACTTTGATGGACAAATAACTGCAAAAAATGCATATAAGGATACATCTACAACTGTTGTTGTTATTACAAGGAAATCGTGGTTCAAGGATCTATGGAAATGGAGCATGCCACTAAATCTCAAATTTTTTATCTGGATGTGTTTAGAAAAAAATATCATGACATGGGAAAATCTTATAATTAGAGGCTTCATTAGACCAAATTTATGTATTCTGTGTAGAAATAGAGAAGATATCATAGACCGCATGTTTTTTGAATGTACTTACACCAAATCTATTTGGTTTGAATTTCTATCAATTGCTTACATTTATGATGGATGGAAGGAGTCGAGATTTGACCAAAAAATGAAATTTTGGGTACAACAACATCCTCAACAGAAGGATCTCTACTCCTTCAAGTATGTTGGAGTATATGGAAATCCAGTAATCTTTTGCATTTTTTAAGATATTCAACCTCATACTTAGAAGACTAGAATCAATCTCTTGGGGATTTATAAGGATTATTATAAGTCTCATGTTAAGATAATACCAAAGTTGATGTATGATCTAGTTTATCTAGTTGATGGAATATGTAGTTTTTCTTATAAGGCTACTTCAGACATCTACCATGGTTGTGGTATGGTGTTGAAAACATTTGAGAAGAAATAATTTCACCTTTGGATAGGTGGTGGGTATGGTACAAACACACAAGCAAAGCTATTGGCCTTGTGGGGCCTACTTCAGTTTTCTTTTTCTTGACAGTTTACCTCAATTCATATCTTTGGTGACGCAATAATTATAGTGGATTGGGAAAATGACAAGCGCTCTATGCAGGTTGCAGTGTTGGACCACCGGTGTCAAAGGAAGAGATTCCTTATCTCCAATTTTCCTCTTTAACCTTCACTCACATCTACAAGAATTACAACCACTTGCATACCAACTCTCTAAAAAATATTTAGGAGTGGAGGAGGGTCTTCTTTAGTTCAAAGAATTGGAGGATGGCTCAAATATTCACTGGGTTTGTTTAAAAGTATATTAGTATAGCTTTAGTTCATTGACTTTGTCATTTTGTATTGCTACTTATTGGAGTGTACAAACCCTATAAAACTATAGTGTTAATATTTTTCATAGACGTGTTTCTTTCTCACTCTTAGTTTCTCATTTTTTCTTTGTTTATGTACTTCGTTCCTAGTTTTTTTTAGCACTTGTTGATTGTTGAAAAATTGCTTATGGATATATTTATGTATTCTGAATTATAACTTTGATTTGTTTGGATAACAAGTTATATAAGTTGTTAGCAATCACTTCTATTTACCTACTATATCACCATGGTTTGAATAACAAGTTGTAACAACCTTGCTTATAATGAGATGGTTGCAAAGTTGCATGGTAGATATTGCTTTCTTAACCAAATTAATGTCTCTAAGGTAAAAGGAATTGGTTCCACTCATTTCAAAAAAACCTCTCTATTAACATTAAATGTTTAATACTATATATATATATATATATATATATATGTGTGTGTGTGTGTGTGTATTTATTACAATATATATTACTATATAATACTTATACAAATTAATATATGGACATTTAACATATCTTTCTATTTATTTATTTTTATCACCAAGATTTTAACAAACACTTTGATTTACCTACTTTTACCAGCATGTATTGAATAACACATATTTACAAATTTTTACTCTAATAGGTTTTAAAATTATCAAATTTCCTTATTAATAAATCTTGTTTTTTATACACCCATTATTTAACCTTGTGTACTTAAATGTACGCAAAATATTATATTTTAGACACACTATCTCAAACTATTCAATACTACTAACTTAATCAATCACACCTATTTTCATTAGTTGATAGATATAAATAATAATAATTGTTTAAAGATGTTTAATATGGTCAGAAATTATTATTTAATTAATCTTAAATTTCTCCATGGCTTGTAATTACTAATGAAAAAAATTCTTTTTATGAAAAAAAAAATGGAAAAAAATATTTATTTATGATGGAATATATAGTTATTATTAAATAATGACATAGTTAAGAACCTAATATTTTAAACCATTCATCTTAAAAATTAATTTATCAAATAACAAATTTCAAACATACTAGTATCACACCTAACATCTTGAATCAACTAACCAAACATTTTGAGATTTTCAACCAAAGAACTTATTTCCAACTAGCATATCATCACTACAAACATATCGAGCTATTAAATTTTAAAGATATAAATGCTAAACCGTCATCCCTTGATTATAATCATTCTACTAATTCTCCAAGTAATAGCTCCTCTAGGGAGAAGTATTGTAGTACTAGCCAAACTACAACAACAAATGTCTTCAAAATGAGTAGCTCCTTAGACGTATGATATCCATTTCCATTATGTTTATGATAATATGTGGACACCCTTGGAGTTATATGGAGCAATATGATGTGTTATCAACCCCAAGTCACACAACAAATCAGTTTGGATACACTCATACATATTACAACAGTAAGTCTCAACGAGAATACTAAAATCGATTATTTAAATTCGGTTGGTCATAACACTATGTTCATCAAAAGGTCCCTCAATCATCTCTGACAGTCTTTCTACACTTTCCTCTAGCTCGTGTTGTCGATCTTCAAAAAGGTTTTGTTTCGCTTCTTTTTCGGTTGTCAATTGATCCTTCAGTATGTCGTCTCTGACAGTCTTTCTACACTTTCCTCTAGCTCGTGTTGTCGATCTTCAAAAAGGTTTTGTTTCGCTTCTTTTTCGGTTGTCAATTGATCCTTCAGTATGTCGTCTCCAAACATGTGAAATGCAAAAGGATAAGAATAAGCAAGAGGAACGTCTCGGTCTAAACAACCTTTGCAGTGCATCTATTGGCCATGTATAACCAATGAGATCAGACTCTTCGCTTTTTAAATCTAAAGATTCTTTCCTTTCTAAATATACAATCTTTTCTTCTAATAATTGTCTCTGCTTTGCTTCAAGTTGCAATGAATATTTATGTGCTTTCCATCTGGAGTAACAATGTTTGGGTGAATTTGCAATGATTGTAAAAGTTCCATATTTTCTCATAATAAAATCTATATCTGATTGTTGGTGAATTTGCAATGATTGTAAAAGTTCCATATTTTCTCATAATAAAATCTATATCTGATTGTTGCACTGGTTTTTCCATCTTGGGTTTTTCTGTGGGTTTCCATACCCAAAATAATAGTCTCAATATTGTGATGTGATGTTGTGATTTATTTTTAAGTTTTATATTCTGCTACATACTGTAAAATATATTCATGTACGGTTATAAGTAGCTATAGCCTTAGTTTGAATATTAAAAGAAAATTTTCAAGACTAAACATATTGATATAAAGTACCATTTTGTAAGATAAGTCGTTGGTGAAGGTCAAGTAGATCTAAAACACGTTCATGCTAAAGAAAATTTTGTAGACATGCTTACAAAACCAATGTTGTTAGAGAAGCTAGGATGGTGTGTGGCTTCTCTTGGCTTAAACTTATGGACAATGAAGAGTCATGCCAAAAGTATACAGTTGTATCTATGTAACTTATTTTATGAATGGATTTTGATACGAACTGGTGGCGGTACTAAAAAAGTAGTAAGTCTTATCATATAATCTCAGACCTCGATACTTTTCATGAGTGGATGTTTCCTTTTATGAGGTTTTAACACATTAAATTATGTACATCCAATGTTCATTTATATAACCAATTTTTTATGTCTCTATTTCTTATGTCCCCTTTTATGAGGTTTTAACACATTAAATTATGTACATCCAATGTTCATTTATATAACCAATTTTTTATGTCTCTATTTCTTATGTCCCCTTAATAAGGAGAAAGGTTTGAAACTCCGTAAGGAAGATGATAACATACCCTCCCAACCACCCCACATACAATCCAGTTATCCACATACTGCCTTTGTCATTGCCCAATTCCAAATAAAAAAAAATATGCCATAGGTTAGCATCTACGTTAGGTCATTATGCTCTCGATGGCATATTAGATGTTGAATGTCCTAATTATTCCAAATAAAAATCTTTAATCCTCATTTCTATCTATTAGAAATTCAATCTTTGGGTTATGATGTATTATCTTAATAAAATTTAATTCAGTTTTATTGATATTTAATATACTGAAATTCTAAACAAATTTAATTTCATAGAATATTTGGTATAGATGTAATATGAATACTTGGTTTTTAATAATGAACAATTATGATTTGAAAAACCAATTTAAAAAAACAAATTTTAATTAGTTAAAAACTATAAAATAAAAATACTATTCAATTTTATACCCTCTTATTCAAATAATTATATATAATTAGTTTCCCTCTCCAAGAATCTCATATCCCAAGTTCTTAATTAATATATATATATAATCCTACAACATTTACAAAAGTAAGGGCAAAAGCATAACGAGTATATATAGCACCAGCATGAGTAATGGAAGCATTTAGGTCATGAGCTAAGCCAGCACCACCAACAACGTAGGTATAGGTAACATATGTAGTAGTAGTTGATCCAGTACATTCAGTAGATGAACCAGTACCCGTACCTCCAGTTTAACAAGCAGCTTAGCTGATAGTTTTTGGCCCATTCATAATAGCATAACAACCGTAAACAAGTTGATGAAGCCGAAGATCGAGATCCATACCCCCATATACAGTAGCTCCTTTCGTAGATCGAGACCAGTATCAATAGCAAGGTAAGCACCAGCAGTAGCAGCAGTTCCAGGTCCAGGTTGCTATTGAATACCCTATAGCATTTTCAATATCATGGGCACAGGCATCTAAGCCAGGAACTATAGACTATTGGATAGATTGGGTCTTCTGGAGATCAAGGAGACAAGGGTCCACGAGAGAAAGTCGGGATCGATTAGGTCTCCATCAGAAGGATGGAAGGAAGGTGGTTCTACCTGAAATGGAGAAAATATGCCTCGGAAACCCTCCAAACAAAGGTTCACTTCATAACAAAATGCCTCGGGACATATGCAAGCTGGGTTAAGCGGACTGGATTACACAAAAATATGTGCATTCTCAATCTTTAACAGAATAAACAGCTTAATAGACTGGATCAACTGCATCAACATAATCGACTGAATAAGCTACTAGGTAAGATACTTAATAAATGACTGGTAAACTGGTGCTGGAGGATCCATATATGGCTCTATATATACTATGCTTCAAATTATTGGAAGACATTTTATTCTCATTCTCAATCTTTAACAGAATAATACTTAATAAATGACTGGTAAACTGGTGCTGGAGGATCCATATATGGCTCTATATATACTATGCTTCAAATTATTGGAAGACATTTTATTCTCATTCTCAATCTTTAACAGAATAAACAGCTTAATAGACTGGATCAACTGCATCAACATAATCGACTGAATAAGCTACTGGGTAAGCTACTTAATAAATGACTGGTAAACTGGTGCTGGAGGATCCATATATGGCTCTATATATACTATGCTTCAAATTATTGGAAGACATTTTATTCTCTTGTTTATGGTCATGTTCTAGGGAGTTCCACCACGCCATATCGAAATTCGCTGATTCCAGTACAATCCCATGGAGTTTTAAGTAAGAGAAAGATGGGAATATGAGGTATCTGGTGTCTCCTTGTTTGCTTGAATCTCGTTGTATAAATAAAAGGGAGCCACTGGTTATACTTTCTTTCTTTTAAGATGGAAGTGATAGCCCCAGTTGCTTGTATGTCTCCTTGTTTGCTTGGATCTCGTTGTATAAATAAAAGGAAGCCGCTTATTATACTTTCTTTCTTTTAAGATGGAATTTTTGCTGGTAGCCCCAATTGCTTGTATGTTCCCTGATCTTCAAACCTTTCCTTCCTATCAGTTTTTATTTTCTTTTGCTCTTACCCAAACCACCACTATGAAGGTATTTCGATTTTATCGATGCATACGAGTTATATAATTACTAGGGAATCGAGGTCCATACCCGTCCCCAAGTATAGAATCCCACAATCTCCAATCTGTCAACATTCGGGGCCAACCATGTAAACTGGTGGCATCCAAGGCCGAGCATCTGCTACTTAATTGCTCCCAAAGGCCGGGCCACTCGAAAAATCAACTTTCTAACAAACAGTGCGTAACAGGCAGCTCTTACTTTGAGGGGTTTCCAGAGCCTATGAGCCGGGTGCTGTTATCAGTAAGTAACAGAGTCAGAGACAATGTATTCAAAGAATTTTTATTTTTTTTTCAAAGCCATAGGTAATAAAATTTTGAAGCTTGACAGAAAGAAATACTCAAGAATAAGTAAAAAAACTAAGGCTTCACAAGTATTTTAGTACTCTTAAAAGTTCAACGAAAGTCTTCATACCAATTGATTTTACAACTTAAAATGATTGGTTTTCGATAAACACTCCACTACAATGTTTAATACTATCAATCCTGAGATATTAATTGTTAGATTGAAAGTCGAATTAAATCTAATAGTTGATATTAATTAATGTTGAGATACTTAATAAAATCAAGATTTGAATAGCTTTGGAATCAGTTTAGCAACATGGATTCATTGGAAAACAACAGATTCCAGCCAGAGTTGAAATGTATGTTATAACAGCTAAGATTATCTAGGTTTTGAACATGAGACGATGAAACTGGCGGCGATGGCGAACCCTACTCTGCTCTCGGTTCGCACCAGTCAATGTGGACTGCGTTACTCATGGCGCACCATTACTCACCATCAGGGATGACGGCCATAGGCGGACTTGGCTTTGATACTTGTTCTCCTTCTTTTTGTCTTGGTTTCTGGGGTTTATTCTTCCTCATTTTGTCCTGTGTCTGCGGTTTCTTTTGGTTTGCAGTGTGGTCTGGCGCAATCAGCCTCTTGGAGTCCCTCCCCTTTACTGGGGGACTAGTACCAACCAAGGGTAAAAATAAGTGGGAAGAGCATCGCTACATGGCTGACTTCGCAGTTTCTGGTCGGGTACAGTCACCTCTGCATGGTATTGCGTCGTTTTATTAGTTTATTCTTCGTGTCTGTACCTCTGCATGGATGTGGGTTGACCCTGAAACCCATGGTTGCTGGGGGTTAGGGTTACATGTGACCGGTCATTGTCAGTTTTCTTCCTTTGCAGGGTTTACCGGTTGTCACTTTCTCTTGTCTCTTTTCGCTTTGGTTGGGTGATATTTGGTCGGATAGGCGGGTTTTGGCTTAACCTTCAGAGTTAAGGCTACCACATGCTAGGGTTATGGGCTGACTTGGTCGGATACAGACACCTCTGCAAGGTAGTGCGACGTTACTCTTGTTTCTCCTCTCTATCTGTACTGTTACTTGGGTGTGGGTTGACCCTAGAACCCATGTTTCACAAGGGTTAGGGTTTCATGTGATCAGCCATTTTCTGTCATCTACCTCTGCGGTTTAACTGGTGGTAACTCTCTCTCATCACATTTTGTTTAGGCTAGGTGTATTCTGGTCAGACTGACGGCTTCAGGCTTAACTTATTGAATTAAGGCCTCATCATTGGTGGGGTTAACGAGCTGACTTGTTCCTGGTGTGGCTGTTACTACAAGGGTTTGACTCTATTTCGGCAACTCGGTTTCTCAGTGAAAAGGTTGTGTTGGACCCACGTGGCCCCCGTCACTCCTTGGGGTAATGCTGAGGTTACCACTCTAGATTTGGAGCTATTTGCAGGATACAGTCTTGGAAATGAATATGACCGAACAGATTCCTCCCCCACGCTTTCGCCGGAGAAAAAACACAAAATGTATCAAGGCCCAGGAGGAGCGCTACCGCTTTGTGTTGGGACACGATATTTATATGGACAGAGTTACCTCCCTCTGTTCTCGATCTTTGATTGGGCGTTTAGAGTATGCCAGGATGAATAAATCGGAATGGATAGAGTGGGCTAATGCAAATTGGAAGCCCCTGATCGACTATGTACCAACGATTAGCTTATTATCCAGGGGGTGGATATTTTTCGTCTTTCTTGAGGAGGCACATTGTTCACGTATTCTGGAAGGTCTCTGGCGCATGGGGGTGGGTTCACTAGTCTTGGACAGCTGGCATACCCGGTTTGATCCTCTTAAAGAAAGAATCACCAAACGGCACCTTTGGGTCTTACTACCACACTTGCCATTTCCCGTGTGGAATAAAAATGTTCGGGAGGGTATTGCTAACTCCATTGGGCGGTATGTGGCTGTTGAGACAAACTTCCTTATGGATTTTGATAAAAGGGTTGCAAGAGTCCTTGTCGAGATGGATGTATCCATGAGCTTACTTGCGGATGTGGAAATCCTCTGCGGGGAACGTATTTTCATTCAGAAGCTAGATTACTTTCGAGTTCCCTTCAAGTGCAATATTTGTCATGAAACCGGCCATCTACGGCGCCATTGTCACACTCTTCGATCGCATGATGAAGACTCAAGATCAGACATTCTCCAGTCAACAGAGGCTTTAAAAAATACCAGCTCATTAGGCTTGTTACCAGGTACTCTTTTTTCTTCTCCTTTACAAACTAATATTGTATCATATTCATATTTAAATGATATTGATGGGCTGATCCAGTCCCATTCTAAGGGTTCCCTGCCTGACCCTACCGGATTTCCTTATATTGATGTGGGGGCTCCTTCCTCCACTCCCACAGTTGAAGTTCTTCATGATGTATCGGTCTCACCATCACAGAGTCCACACCCTTCTTGTCCACCTACTGTGGAGGCAGACTGCTCTCTCCTACCACAACCCTTGATGATTTCATCTACTCTGTTCCAGAACCCACCTGCTCAGGTTGTTCCTGTACCCTCTCTATCCTCACTAGTTGAGTTCCAGCCATTGGTGACTAATTTTACAACCCCTCTTCATCCTCCCACTCATGTTAGTCCTACTACTTCACCCTCTTTCTTTGATCCCTCCCTCAAACATTCTCTCTCGATCTTCACTGCATCAACACCTACCTCTCCCTCAACTCTTCCTTTGAACTCTATCTGTTTTGCCAATGTCACGGTCAGGAAAAAAAAGGGGAATAAGTGCAAGTCACAAGTGGAACTATCCTCTGCATCCCCTCCCTATATCCCTCTCTCTGTACACTTAAACGATGATGTCTGTAACTTGCCTCCTTGGGGACTTAGATATTTGTCTCCCCGTCTTGATGACCCATGAAGATAGTCTCACTAAATGTCAGAGGCCTTGGAGGCAAGGCCAAGCTTCATCGCCTCCGTTTACACTTCAACTCTCTTTGTCTGGATATGGTTCTACTTCAGGAAACCATGTGTAGCACCTTCCCTGCTTTACTGGCTTTCTCTAAGCTTTTTCCCTCATGGGAGTTCTGTTCTATAGATGCCACTGGACTCTCTGGTGGTCTCCTTACAGCCTGGAACCCCCACAAAGTTAGATGTCGATCCTATCACACTTGTGTTGGACTCTTTATTCAGGCTTCTTTCCGGGGTCTCTCCTATCCCATCACTATCCTAAATACGCATGGTCCTTACAAAAACTGTGAATCTTTCTGGGAAAAAGCTCTTTTAAGTGGCATCCTTAGCACACCAAATTTGATTCTTGGTGGTGATCTTAATCTCAATCTTCACATTTCTGAGACCTGGGGACATAAATCCACTCCTGACCCTCTCTCTGGTTACTTCCTATCACTGTTTGACTCACTTGGCTTGATGGATATAGCCCCCCTGTGTTCAGGCCCAACATGGCGCAATGGCTGTGCAGGTACTGAAGGCATCAGCAAAAGACTTGATCGATTTTTGGTCTTAGGTTCCTTAATTCCCTCCTTGGGGATTCACAGGGTCTGGACTCATTGCTCATATATTTCTGACCATTACCCTATTGTCCTGGAATGGAACAAGCAAAGAACTTCCTTTAATTACCCTTTCAAGTTTAATCGATCCTGGCTAAATGAACCATCTTTTACTGATTGGTTTTATGAAAAATGGCCTCTTCTTTCCCTGGATGACTCTGCCTCGGTTCTTGACTCTCTCCTACACAAGCTCCGTACTCTTAAACATGAAGCCAAAATATGGATTAAGGACAAACAGGCCCGGATTGATGACGACTTATACAAAATTGAGCAAACCACGTCTTCCCTCTTGGCTAGCTCCTCTAGTGGCTTATTATCTTCAGGAGATATGCCTCTCCTTGACCAACTTAGATCAAAAAGGAAATTGATCCTGAATCACTCTCTTCTCACTTGGCAACTGAAAAGTAGAGCAAAATGGGCGTTGCAGGGTGATTCGAATACAAAATACTTTCACTTACTGGCTTCAGGTCGGAGAAACCAGAATACGATTTCGTCATTATCAGATGAGGCAGGTAATACTTATGAGAATGAGACTGCTCTCAAATCCCTTGGTGAATCTCATTTTGCAAATATTTTCAAAGATGACGGAGGGACATGCTTATATCAGTAGCTTAAGGTTATCCTTCTTTATCCCAAGAATGATTCCAGTCGAGAAAGCCTTAGACCTAACCTGTCAGGTCACTCTCGGGGAAATTGAACTAGCACTAAAATCATTCAAAAAAGATAAAATCCCAGGTCTAGATGGCTGGCCTGTTGAGTTCTACTTGCACTTCTTCGATCTTCTGGGATTGGAACTTCTATCTGCTGTCGAATCCACTAGAGTCACTAGGAACATCCCCATCTCGTTGAATACAACCTTCATTGCCCTTATTCCCAAAAGAGACAAGCCGCAGACTTTTGCTGACTTCAGACCCATCTCATTGTGTAATCTTCTGTACAAACTTATCTCTAAAGTTATTGTGGTTTAGAATTAAACCCTTCTTGGACTCTGACATATCTCAAGAACAATTTGGGTTCCTCAAAAACCGCCAGATCGTTGATCCCATCGGAATTGTCCAGGAGTCTCTCCACTCTATTAAAACCAAAAACCTCTGTGCTTTCATCCTTAAGCTTGATCTGATTAAAGCCTTTGACAGGGTAAATTGGACTTTCATTCGTCTTATACTGATCCAGATTGGTGCCCCCCTCCAAACTGTTAACTGGATTATGGGCTATCTTACTTCTACAACCTTTGCTGTGCTGATCAATGGTACCCCCTCAAATTTTTTCCCGCCTCTCGGGGCATTCGTCAAGGATGTCCCCTTTCTCCCCTGCTTTTCATCTTGGTCATCGAAGGTCTTAGTCTTTTAATTGCTGATACTCGGAACCATGGGCTTATCCGAGGGATCCAAATCTCTCCCTCTCTTGACCTGACACACTTGCTTTTTGTGGATGATGTTATCCTTTTGGGCACTGGTACTCTTCAAGAATGGGTTGCCTTTGACGTGATACTTGAAACCTTCTGTAAAGTCTCAGGAATGTCCATCAGTATGGATAAATCTATCCTCCTCCATAATAATATCCCTGCTTTGGAACTCCAAAATCTTGCCAGAGTTATTCCTTATAAAATGCTCCCTATCACTACGGGCTTCAAATACCTAGGTTTTTTCATTAAACCCCTCGGGTACATATCTAAGGACAGGACTTGGCTGGTACAAAAATTTGAAAATAAAATCATCCTGTGGACACACAAGTTGCTATCTCTGGGAGGTAGATTGATCCTAGTGCAGTCGGTACTGTCCAGTATCCCGATTTATTGGATGGGCCTTGCTCCAATTCCGGTCTCTATTTTGCATAAACTCAGAAGTATTACCTTTGCTTTTTTATGGGGATCATCTGGAAATTCCTGTAAATTTCACCTAGTCTGCTGGTCTGATTTATCTTGGCCTAAAAAATGTGAAGGGTGGGGAATTAAAAACCTTCAATGGTTCAGCATTGCTCTTCGTCTTAGGAATTTCTGGAAAGTCCTCTTCAGTGATAGCCTATGGCATCGGGTCCTTATTACTAAATATCTGAAACAGTCCTCTGTGATTTCTTGGATCCGAGAGAAGAAGTTCAATACGCGGGGTGTTTCTGCCATTTGGAGGGGTTTTATTCAGACATTACCCTGGTTAGGATGTCATCTTACATGGCAGGTTGGAAATGGGAATGATATATTGATTGGAATTGATCCAGTGATAGGTAAATCCACCACTTACCACTTTCCTGATGGATTGAGAACATATCTGGAAGATTTGGATATTAAATCTCTTTCTCAAGCCCGCAATACCTTGCCGGATGCTCATCACTATTGGTACTCGGCAGAGGAATTATATCTGGACGGTGAATGGAAAGACATTTGGAAAATGTTTACTAGGAACCTGGAACTTAATGGTATTCGTCTTTCATCTGATTGTGACATGCTGATATGGGATTATAATAAAGAAGATGGCACGATTACTGTCGATAAAGTACATGATTGTATTGTTAAATCATTCAATCCAGTTTGGGGTAGCCGGTTGTATAATTCACTCTAGTCAGGACACCTTCCACGCAAAGTTGGATGTTTCACATGGCTGGTCTTGAGAAACAGAATTCTCACTTGGGACAATTTATAGAAAAGAGGAAAATATGGGCCAGGTATTTGTTCTTTATGTTATACAAATGAAGAGACGGTCTTACACATCTTCTCTTGCTGTCTGATCTGGAAATGTATTATGGGGCTTCTCTGTGATCAGCTACAACTGAATACTCCTCCTAAAGTTGCTTCTATTTCTGATTTTTTTGAATTTTGGATCTCCACATATCATTGTAGCTCTGCTCTCATATTTATCCCTCACTATACGATTTGGGCTATCTGGAAAGCTCGCAATCGAGCTATATTTGATGGTAAAAAGGTGACTATCGTAGGCCTGTTACACCAGATTTTAAATATTGCACAATTGACTCCCTCTCGTCCTGTCATATTGGGAAGAAAATCAAAATCTGCTAGACAGATTGGGACAAGACCTGTCATGACTTTTCCTTGTGGTTACTTTGATGGTGCATCTTCATCATCAGCAGCTGGAATTGGATATTGCTTGTTTCTTAATGAGAATCATCGTCTGGATTTTGCGCTGGGGGTTGGATATGGATCCAATACTAAGGAAAAACTTTTGGGCCTTTGGGCCCTTCTACACTCCTCCCAAATGATGGGACTCCCTCTATTCCACATATATGGTGACTCATAGGTCATCATCAATTGGGTTAAGGGAATCACTGCTCTTTCCCCACCAGAGCTCCTTCACTGGTGCAGGGAAACACAAAAGCTTTTAACAAGCTTCCAGGATCTTACCATCAGTCACATCTATCGTGAACACAACGGGATTGCAGACCGTCTTTCAAAAACAACACTCACTTTCTCTCCGGGTCTGGGCTGTTTTACTGAATTTATAGATGACCACTTGGTCTCTTGTGACTCTTTTCAACTCTTTTGATTCATGTATGGGAACCTTTCTCCCCTATTGGACACTTTCTCTGTTATTTGAGTGACTCTTTTGGATCATAGTTCTAATCCTATTGGTTCACGATAGACATGTCTGAACGAGTATGATCATTTGCATGATGAGACAGATTACTGATGGGAACAACACTTACTATTGCATGCCATTCCCCCTAGCTGATGATTGGATATGATTCTCTACTGTCTAGTTGTTTTCTTTGTGATGTAACCCTCTTTGGGTGGGTGTTATTAATGCCCTTTGATTCTTAATAAGAATATCAAGGACAGGCTTTTTCTTCCTGAAAAAAAAACACCTAAGATTATCTAACATGCCACAGCAGAGTGTTGTGGTTTGAGATCGAAAGGCCCAACAACTGGGAGCATCCATGTGGCAACATTAAATGGCCCCTCATGCAAGATGTTAAAGGCTTATTAAATGGGCTACCACATGCAAGATAAGATATTGTTAGCTTATTTAGACAACCAAGACTTATATCGAAGAAAGAAAAAAAACCACTCATATCTAAATATTTAGTAATGATAAAGACGGTAAGTATTTTCATTAAGAAAAAAATCAACAATCAATATCGAACCTACTGCAAGCCAATTAAATCTGAATATGCTTGAAATCCAACCAACCTAGTGCCGGCTGCATTAATTGACCTACAAGTTTCAATAGCTAAATCATGGAACAACTAAATAATTTTCGAAGTACACAATGATATGATTGTGAGGCCCTGCAGGTGTCTGCTGGGTTATACCTAATTGAAAGACTTGCCCTAAACAAATTCATTGTCTGTCTGTTGTAAAGATGGGAGGTGAAAGCTCCAAGTGGTAGAGCAGACCCTGTCGCTTGCAGGGCCCAACAATCATATCATTGTGTACTTCTAAAATTATTTAGTTGTTCCAGGATTTAGCTCTTGCAACTTGTAGGCCAATTAATGCGGCCAGCACCAGGTTGGTTGGATTTCAAGTATATTGAGATTTAATTAGCCTGCAGTAGGCTCGATATTGATTGTTGACTTTTTTTTTAATGAAAATACCTACTGTCTTTATCATTACTAAATCTTTAGATTTAGGTGGTTTTTTTTCTTTCTTTGATATAAGTCTTGGTTGTCTAAATAAGCTAGCAATATCTTATCTTGCATATGGTAGCCATTTAATAAGCCATTAATATCTTGCATGGGGCCATTTAATGTTGCCACATGGATGTTCCCAGTTGTTAGGCCTTTGGATCTCAACCCGCAACACTCTGCGGCATGTTAGATAATCTTAACTGTCAAAGCATGCATTTTCTGACAACTCTAGCTAGAATCTGTTGTTTTCGAATGAATCCATGTTGCTAAACTGATTCCAAGGCTATTCAAATCTTGATTTTATTAAGTATCCCAACTTTAATTAATATCAACTATTAGATTTAATCCAAGTTTCAATTTAACAATTAATATCTCATGACTGATAGTATTAAACATTGCAGTGGAGTGTTTATCCAAAACCATCATTTTAAGTTGTAAAATCAACTGGTATTATTGGTGAGAAGATGAGTTGGCATAAAATCAATCTGTACCATTTGTAAGAAGAGGGTAAGCACCCTTGAAAGCTATTGATGCAATTTGTTGGAAGATGGTACAAACACTTTGATATATGTAAAGTTTACATCCATTGCAAGGTACTTCAAGTTGAATATGTGATATCTTCTAAGAATGAAGTTAGACCTTTGGTGTCATAAGAATAATTGGAGTATAATGTCTACAAATTAGAGTTAGCTATATATCCTCACTAATTCAAATTTATAGGCAATGAACAGTAAAAAGAAGTGCAATATATTGAAGAAGTAATCAATAACATGTCTCCTAACCAATTATTTCATACCTTAAACACTCTCATCCCTCACCCCATGTAACACATACATTGAATGCACTCAGGATGGCAATGAGAAGCAAAATGATGCATATAATTATGGTGCCCAAGTTGTAGGAGAAACACAGAGGAATACTAAGACTGATAATGGGAAGGAATTCTGAAACAGGTATGGTAGAGGGGAGAACGGAGTTCTCTTCCACGAAAGGCTTCCAAGACTGACACAGTTACAGGCATGATTTATGGTAAGTATTGACTATGATATCACTATAGGAATGAATAACTCTAGGTTCAATTTATTTCATGGAAAGGCCTTTATTTATAGATGGTATATGGTGGTTGGTGTTTCATCTTCCAACCAGATGTTTCATCTCTTTAGACTATTCACATTCACAAATTATTTACAATATTTACATAATCTATGGAATTATAATCTGAGGATTAGGTTTCGAACACATACTAACTCTATCTAAAAGAGTGAAGAGTACAATGTATCATAGGTCACTAGTTTTAGTATATTCGCAAATTCTAGTGTAGAACACTTTAAGGACCTTTACAAACAAGATGACAGAGCTATTGTTGATAAAATGCTAAGGTCTACTGGTGATTTCCACAACTTTGTCAATGAGGAACAAAAATTGGAGATTATGGAGGAATTTAGTTTGGATGAACTAAAAGAAGTTATTCAAACTATGAAGACAGATACAACATTGGTTCAAGACGTTTTTCCAGTAGAGTTTTGCAAGGGTTTCACGGATTTGTTTGAAGAGGACTTGTTAGCGATGGTGGAGGAATCCATAATTAATACAAGGATCCTTGTCCTTCAATGCTACTTCCATAGCGCTCATTCCTTTGGTGGAACATGTCACTATATGGGGTGATTTTAAACGTATTTCTCTATGCAAATGTATTTACAAATTGATAGCTAAAATCATAGCCAAAAAATTAAAAGGAATTTTAGATGAAGGGGTATTTGAAGAACAATTTTCTTTTATTAAAGGGATATAAATTCATGATGCCATAGGAATAGGTATCGCAAAAGAGGTGATGTAACCAACCAAAGAAAAGAACACCCTTGTAGCTCTCCATTTCCAAAATTATCTCTCTAATTCATTTTAATGCCTCATCATAATTCCTCTATAGCTGGTAGACGGGTTTTCCTAACTCTGTCATTTACTCATAACTTTTTTGTTGTTCTTCCCTTATTTCCTCAATTTCCCTCCACAAATCCTCGTCTCCATGCGTTGCTCCTCTTCGAAGATGTTTATTTTTTCTTAACATTTTTGTTTCTTTTTTTTCCATTACTAATATTCTCATGCGGCTCCTTCATTGCTCTACCCCTGTTCATTATCGTACACCAATTGGAGATTTCACCTCCCATATTTGCGACAAACTGTGAAGTCATTTCAGGGACTGCAACGTTTCCTGTTTGCATTTTTATCTAAAGTATTTCAAATAGGTATAACCCCAGCAGTACTCCATCACCCTTATCTCAAGTATTCAAATAGGTATAACCCAGCAGTACTCCATCACCCCAGCCCCCCCCACAATAATTTCATTCCGTAGTTCAAATTTCCCCCTAATTCTTTCTTTAATGAAAATGCGTAGTACAATAATGGTATTATCACTACTAAATCGTTTGATCTACCTCCTTTCTTCTTCTTTCGATATGCATCCTTATTGAATCATACCTTTTCCATAAAATATGTATCGAATCCCTTGCTTACCAATGAATCCATGTTACAAAATTGATTCCAAGATGATTCAAATCTAGTGTTTAATAGGAAGCCAGCATTGTAGCAATTATTGTTGTTGTTGTAACTTCAGGAATATCAGTCATTGGATTTGACCTAACTCTCAATCTATCCATTGATATCCATTGTCGCAACATTAAATACTATAGTATGGGGGTGTTTTTCCAATCATTTTAAGTTGTAAAAAAATGGTGCCATTTGTGACCAGACGAGTTGGTATAACATAAATCGATGAAGACAGTAAGCGTGCTTGAAATATATTGGTGCCATTTGTTGAGAGACTTTTACATCCATTTCAAGGTACTTGAGCTTGAATAATGAAATGTATTCAAATTGACGATTGAATAATGAAATGTATTCCAAATTGACGATTGAAAATATTTAGATGTCATTGGTGTCATAATAATAATAATTATAAATATAATTTGGAAATATAATTACATGATTTTTATTGGTAATTATTGAATTATATTATACTATATTATAGGCAAAGTGTGTAAATTTTACTATCCACTTCTATTTACCTATTTTTATCACCATGGTTTGAATAACAAGTGTACTATACTATATTATAGGCAAAGTGTGTAAATTTTACTATCCACTTCTATTTACCTATTTTTATCACCATGGTTTGAATAACAAGTGTACTATACTATATTATAGGCAATGTGCATACATTTTAACATCCATTTCCAATTGTCATGCAATGTGGGAAATGGTAAATTAATACTCTTGGAGTGGACTCCATTATTGGTGGGGAGGATTTCTATTGTTTAACTCAACCCCTTATCAATCTTTTATCTGCTAAAGGTTATAACGTATTAGCACATGTCAAGAACATGATGTTTGGATGCTATTCGTATTGTTTGTTTCTTTTGTTAATAAGAAATAACTCTTTATATTACTCATAGTACAAAAAGTAAATTACATTCACACTCGGCCAGGTCGAGGAAGCATGCTTAACCGAGTTGTTCTCTAAAGGATTCTTTCGAGCATATCTCCTACTTCCCACACCAGTGAAATTCCCCTTTGACGGAGCTACATAGCTAACCCAGAGACATATATTTTTCAAAAAACTTACATTCCACTGACAACTTGCTTAACAGCCCCCTTTCCCATGTCTAGACAGAGACTTGATCTGATTAACAAAATCTCCCTCATGCATCCCTTCCCAACTAAAAGGATAATCATAATAAACATACACTACACTTTTCAATATACTCATAATTAAACAAAAAATAGGAAGAACCTTGGTCGACCAAGCCAATGCTTCAATATTGAACACAAAGACCATACAGCTTGCCCAAAAACGTCCTGAGCCCCCAACATTCCTTACTGAGGAGGAGGAATGTTTGGAGGGAAAGATTGAGCTTCCTTGGATTGCTCCCCAGGGTGGTCAAGAAATTCGCTAACAATCATGTCAAGCAGGCGAAATCCTATAGCACTTTCTTGCGGTTCCCGACGGATTAAAGTTAGGGCTTCCTTGATCCCATGTGCCATTTGCGCCTTTTCCTGGATGTCGCGTGCGAGGAGAGTATGGACTTCCAAAAAAGGGTGGGTCATTAAGTTATTGCATTGATTATTCTAATACTGCCCGAGCAATTCCATTTCTTTGGTCACAATGTGGGCTTCAACCACAGTTGGGATCTCAACCATGTACTGCGCCCCCAAGTTAAACACTAGAGGTACCGAGTTTTCATCAACAATTGGGAAATTAGCAGAGGAACTAGAAAAAGGCATGTTTCCCCCCTCAATTATGATGCCCTCCTCCTGATGTCGCCTTACTCTCCATTGAGGTTCCATAATCTCATGTGGCATGTAGATTCGAATACCCTGCAAACGATTACGAGTAGAGTGAATCTCGAGCACGATGAACCAATATTCATCCATGGGAATATTTATAACCATTCCACCCCTTTGGGTAATGTATCCTTCCATTATCCAATTTGGCTTATTTTTCCTTTTTGCACACACCAAACCTTCGACCTTACATTCCCTGAGCCCATTAATTACCACAAGATCCACCTTCTTGTGCGAAAAATTAGCAGCACTTCCCCCCATTGAAGGCCTTTGCATACCCTCTTCTAGGAAATTAATTGTCACCAAGAAAATTCTTGAAATAAATCCATTCGTCTTCCCAAAGGGTAAGTCCCAAACCCAGCTCCGTACTCGAATGCCGGAGGGAGAGGCATCACTATTTATGATGGCCAACCTCTGGATCGTCCCTTCCAGATCAGTCCTACATTCCACCTTCTTTCTTAGCCTGCTTCATACTCTTTCCACTCATCATAACCTTAATATCATGGTACTTTGAGGTATTTCCAAGTTGTTTAGTCACCTTCTCAATTCCTTCCGCGCCTGCCACGGGTATGAGTGGAGAATCGTCATCAATCCCGATCACGTGTCTTTCTTGAGTTGACTGGGATATGACGTGGTTGTATTGCACGCGAAAGGATGTGTCGCATGCTAATTTAAAGCGATGGATTGATTACACATGTCGGGTAGAGGGTGTGGTAAATATTGTACTTGTCCAAGGTGATCATCTACCATCCTGCACGCATCCTCCTCTGGCAATTCTTCGCAACACCTTCAGATCGTATTTTCCTTTTTGTCACTGGTCATTTCTGCATGGAAAGAATTGTTTCTACCAACTCCTTCGCTGGCAAGAGTGTAGAAATTCATGCCTGCAGTAGATTAATTTCACTCACAGCAATTAACAATTGATCATGCAAATTATCAACAATGGAGACTGAATATGGAGCTGTAACACAAAATTATATTAACTGAGTGTACAATACCCAACCCTGTAATAACATAGGCTGCTGAATATATAGAATACATGAGCAAATCGAATGCATAAGGAAGCATCCAAATCTAGCATAAAGTAGGCTTACCCAAAATAGGCAAATCCCCCATAGGTGTAAAAAGCTTATCCCAAATCTATCAAGGACCCCACGAATTAGCAAGGGCGCATGGGCAAGCTAAAGAGTGGTCAAATGGCAGCTCATACATGCTTTTGCATGGAGGAAAGAGTGGAGGAGGAAGAGGCAACAAAGCTGATTCACCTCACCTAGTCTTGCTTTCCTATGTGCCTTAAAACACTGAAAAAGCAGGCAATAAAGCAGAAAAAGCAGAAGGGAACCTAGGAGGCCAGGAATAAAGTAGATTTGATTCCCAGGACTTTCCCAAGTGCTCCATGAGTCAATAATGGCAAGTTTGACCTCTATGGATAGGCAATTGACAACTTGCACATGGTGGGACTCATGGACTAGGCAAATAAGACAAAATAAATGGAATAATGTCTATGTGGGTAAATACTATGGGTTGATTATTCTAACAAAGAGAATCCTCCACCATGTTACTAGTTATTTTGACATGAGTGAATTGGATTGCTAGGGTTCCTGTTAACAACCATTTAAGATTTGTGAGTCGTCGTTCCCATCTTCATTTTTTGGAGACCTCGATAATGGATATATTAGTTATGGTTAAGGAATCCCATTCCACTATTAATGGTGTCTTATTCTGATGTAATTCCCACATTAACCCATTGATTGGTGTTGGTTCCTATACTGCCCCAAAAGATGCTAAGAATTGTGCCCTTAGAGTTCTTGATGGCTCCTTCAAATCATGCAGGGCCTAGGTTTCCTTGTATGGCTCCATCAACGTTTATTTTGAAATATCCAACCGTCAGACACTACCAAAAATCAAGGCTATGTGGGGGCTTAAGCATTGTTCTGAGGCGAGAATTGTTCACAGGTAACTTAAATATCCCCCATTCCTAGAGAATTTGTCTTTCTGTTATCTCTGCTACAAAATATTCTGGGGTCAAATAATTTAAGGTTAGTGTTTCTTTTATGTGGGTTTCTATCATCGTCCAAAGTTCGTCAACATGTCTCTATTTATTTTCAAATATTCTTTTATTCCTTGTTTTACATATTTTCCCACACCGTGAAGTCAAGGAACAAATCCCAAACTCTATTCAAGATTTTATTTTTGAAGGAAGTTTTCGCCCATTCTACTATTGTTAGATCACGACGACCTTTGTGTCTGTGATTCTTTTTTGAAAATACCTGTTCCTTTTTCCCAAATGGCTTTCACTATCGTGCATTCATCCAGAAGGTGGTTGATAGTTTTCTTATTATTTTCACAAAGGAAACATCTTAACGGACCCATAAACCCACGGGCCTGAATATTGCCTCGTGTGAGAATGTGTATTCTTAGAAGCAACAAACAAAAATCCACCACTTTGGGCCACCATCTCCCACACAATATTTTCCTCCATTTACCCTCCTCCATTCTGTGAGTTTTACTCAATGACCCAATTGCCTCTTTAATGTTGAAGTTCCTCAGATTGGTATAACCCCATCTGATATTATTCGGTCTTGCATTCCTTGTTAACGCAAAAAAATTCTTGACTAGCTCTACATGGCCTAAACCAGATACATATATCTTTTTCTTACATTTTCCCCTCATTTTGACCTCCATGACTATGTTTTAACCTTAATCTCTCTCAAAAAGCTCAAAAATATCAAAAAGGGCCTAAAAATCTCACAAAAGAGCTAAAAATCTCACAGAGGGTCTAAAAATCCCAAAAGAACTAAAAACATAAAAAAGGGGCTTAAAATCCTAATTAGGGTAAAAAACCCTAAAAGAGTGAAAATGACAAGAAAAAACCATAAAATACTGTGGAGGTCTCCATCATAAGATTCACTTATTCCTTCTATAATTATTATAACTTTGTGAGTACGTTGAGAATCCATCATTCTCAAAATACTCACCTCATTTGCCAATAACTCCATTGCCTCACCTCCTCCCATCATGTATCTTGAGGCACCCTCCATACTAACAAGGTTGTGGAGAGGTGGTATCATTCCAAGTTAGGGCCTAGTGGCCCACTTTCAAGGAAAAGAGAAGGTATACCAGTCTCATTTTTGTTTATTTAGCTTAGTAGTTTTTTCTTATTGTTTACAGTGTTACTAATATTTTATTTGCAGCTAGCTCTTTTCCATTGAAATCTACCCTTCTGTCCCATAGACGGAAGGGAGGTGCTTTTGCATGTAGCTAAGCTGAAAACCTGGCTATAGTTTTGGTGACCATACTAGTTGATCGCAATGGATCCCTTGTTTTGCAGGTATTTTTGGTATTCTTCTCCACAACTGTCCTTGTTCGTACCCACACAAGGCCGATCCGAGTCTGTATGGCACCAACACCTGTCATTGTCGACCACTTCTGACTCATTTTTCAATTTTCTCCAATTCTGGCCCCAATCGATGCTTTCGAAATGAAAATCATGACCCATTTGTTGCTTTTGGGCCGAAACCCATGAACCAGGTCATGACTTCAACCACGAAAAGAGCAAGTTACATCTAAGGGCATAGTCACGACTATTTTTTGTAGTTAGAAGCGACATGTCTGTTTCTGAGTCATTTTACATCTATTTTTCCTGTCTAGACGACCCATTCACCATTGGTTGATTGTTACATGCAATATGTCTGTTTCTAAGCTAGTTTTTGCAATTTTAAATTATGTATTTCATTATTAAATGCTGGAAATTAACATTCTTATTTAGCCCCTCGTCCTCTACTTAGTCATCACCCTCCGGGGTCATCTGAGATAATATGGGGGTTTGAGTAAGCTTAGTAATAGGAATCCATTTTTGTTATTGTTCTTTTCCATTAAAAAAAAGTGACCTTGGAAGCTACAGGGAGTGAAAACCATTGGGGGTTTCACAATGTTCACGTCCTCCTTGTTAAGCACTAGGAATTTGGGGTGTGACCTGTGGATCTACAGATGGACTTGTCTCCACTTTGATGAGAGCCCAACACTCCCTCCTGGATTTTAAGGATACAAATGTGGGGTATTCACACTACTGGTTCACAAAAAATTACAGTCAGTCACCCATTATTGCAGTTGGTCTTGCACATTGTTTTGATCTATTTTTAGCTTTCAACCCTACTTTGGTACAATCCATTTGCTTGTTTCTTACAAGGAAACCAATGTTATTTACATATTGCATAATTGAAAGAAAAAGTAACAAATTCATATACAAGTGCACATACTCACACCAAGTAATCAAACAAAACTCAGTTCAGTGACCTTGAGTGAAAATATTAAAGTAACCAACTTACTTAATAATCTTTCAGTTTGGGACATAAGTCTCAACCGCAACAACTGTGGGAAATCCTTGGGATTTTCCCTAAAACTCATTGTGAGGAGTACAACAGGAACCTCAAATTATCTAGCCAACGAGAGGAATCGCTATGCAAAATGGGAAACAACCCCTTTCGATTGACTAGATACACATTTGTGAGGAAAAAACCAAAGCACTATCTTTTGGAAGTCTTGGTGGCCAAGTGACTACCTATGAACCAATAGGAAATCGACTGAAACTGGGGTTCAATTTTTTTTTACCAGTTACTACCACAAGCCATCATTGATCCATTGTGTTCTTTCTCATGACTTACGGGACACTCCCCTCAGTTTGGGCCTTTAGATCATCACCATTGAGGCCCTCTTCGACAATCTTCTTCTCCTTCAGAAGGCCACATGACCGTAATCCGAGCTAAACCTGTTCACTGCACCATCTATCCCCATGGATCGCACAAATCCCAATCCCTTATTTGGACTGGGGGAGTGGTAGTTGGCCCATTTCCCTTCCACACATCATTAGTAATATCCCTGCCAAGTGTCCTAGCATGACTGTGCTTGGTGTTGTTAGTACACTACCCATTAGTGGCAGCCCCACTCTAGCTACCACGATTCCGACTGTACCACTGTACATACCTAGAGGAAGTGTCCCTTCCACAATCATCCCAAATATCTCCATTCTGGGAAGTCAACCTCAAGTGCCCCTAGCCATGCAGGGACATCCTACTCCTGCCAATTTCGACACCATTGTCGGTTTCCCCCGATCCAACCTCGGGTCCAACCTACCTTTCATGGCTTATCTTAACTTATCAAATTTGGCTCATTTAAAAAATGACCGAATCACTCATCAACCCCATTGGCCTCCCATGAGAACCAACCTTCCTTCAAACATTCGTAAGTTTGAGGGAAAGGCGGGCGAGTGCCCCCAAAAACATATTATTTCATTTCATCTATGGTGCTCGTCAAACAACATTGGAGATTACTCGATCAGACTGATATTATTCCAACACACACTCACAGGTGCTGCAGCAAAATTGTTTATTGAACTAGCTCAAGAATCTTACCCTGATTTCACTTTGATGGCCTTCATGTTCCTCCAGTACTTCCAATTCCATGTCTGATACAATGAATGCATGGAGATCTTGTTATCGTGCCATCAAAATAACACTGCGTACATCACCGACCACATCCATGACTGGAGGAAACATCGTAGCTTATGTAAAATCCAGCTTGATGACAGGATCTTCCTCGATTGGTTCTTGAAGACCTTGCTACCACCCATAGGCAAGTACATCGCCTATGAACGTCCCCAATTTGAAGAAGAGGGCATTTTAAATACCCAATAGTTCAATTCAATCTACACTCATCCTGGATACCTATACAACATCATACCATATAGTCCCCGTTCCGGCAACTCTCACCGTGATGCGCTGGGGGAATCCCATGCTGCAGATGGTGTCATCGGATATGTTTCCCAACACCCACAGTAATATGCAGCACCCCTTATGATGAAAACACACCCAAGAAGCACCACTAGTGTTGCACAACTAAACCAGATACCTAATTACTCAAGGATTATGACTCAGTTCGGAGCCACATCCTCTTATACACAGCCTGAGCCAAATCAACATGCTCGTGCATTGACTTGGCTAGAACAATCGTGTTCAAGCCCAATGACCGGATTTGTAGCCCTTCTAGCTCCTATGACCTACTATGCGCCACCTATGGAAGTCACTCTGGCCCCTGCTCCATCTCCTCCAACCTCCACGAGACAAGTTTTTGGTCAGCAGAATATTTCCAACCAACCTGCCCCCAGCAACCAATAAGGGAAGGGTAGGAAAAAACAAGAAACGAACCAAGGTAACAACCAACCACAAGGAGGTGGCCAACATCCTAATCCTTTTAACGACAATGGTGCTAACTCGCCCACACAAAACCCCCAACAACCTAATTGACCAGGATGAAACACTCCATTATGGACTAATCATCCGTTTAAATTATGCAATGTGTATGGTCACTACACTAATGAATGCCCTCATATGGACCACATCAAACAGTTTGTCTAGAACAAAGCTCAATGGGACACTAATGCAGAAGCACAGGCTCAGCCCAACTCAACACCACAAGGCCTTCTACCTATGGTGCTCCAAAACCCGTTACCACTCCAAGGATTAGTTGCAACTACACTCTTTCCCCCACCTGCTCCTGCAAAACCCACCGTGACTCCACATACAGAAACTGGTATCCATAACCTAATGACATTGTCAACCGAAGAGGTGAACCTCTAGACTAGGCACAACCAATATGGGTCCACCACAAAGACTATTGACCCATCAATGACATCAACTTCTAACATTCCCAGCATGCCCCTCCACCTACCTACACCCTCCACAGATAGGGAAGCTAGAGGTCCACGGTTCCCTATAGGTCATATTGCCAACAACGCAACTGCTCGAGAAGCCTTAAATTATAGCATCATTGATGACTTGGACCAATCACCTATGACCATTTCCGCTCTAAAAGTGCTCAAAATGTGCTCGATACAGCGGAAAGAGTAGTTATCCACACTAGGTTTCGTGGATCTCGTCGATTCCATATTAATCACATTTGATATGGATCATGACAAACCAAGAATGACATCGACCGTAATCTTCCATTTTCCACTCTCAATTTAGAATTTGGTTGTTCATCGATTTATTGTCGATGAAGGGGCATCCACCTATGTGATGTAAAATTCTTTTTGGCGAAACCTCAGGTCCCCCACCCTCTAACCATCAACTACTGCCATTTGTGCCTATGAAGGTCGCTTTACAAAGGCCCAGGGAGTTCTCTCGAATGTTCCTATTTCCTTAGCCGATAAAATGATTTTGATCAACATAGAATTTGTTAACACCCAACTTGATTACAACCGCCTTCTCAGACATCGTTACATGTACGCCATGAGATCTGTGGCATCCACTGTTGTTCTCCTTATGATGTTTCCCCGTGATGGGAAGATTGTGATAGTTGACCAATTGACTTAATACAATTCGTCAGGGCTGGCCACACCAGACCATGTCATCCCAATCGTCGATACTACCATCAACAACGTAGCCATCCCTTCCTTATTTGCAGTAGGCCTAGGATTTTTTGCTGACAAACCTATGACAACTACTTTCCCATCTTTTCCTCCTTCGCCAGAGCCGACTGAAAAAATGGATTTGTGTGTCCTCTCATCCAGTACCATTCCTCCCAGACCATAACAACAGTATCAACTGCAAACTCAATCACCTCTAAATTATTGGGGTCCACTCCCTATCCATACGATTCCCTCCTATTCCCACCATCCGACATCGTGAGCAATCCTGTAACGGCTACTCTAAATTCACCGAACTTTACGTTGGGGATTCCAATGTGGTACCTTGAACCACATACCTCCCCCCCCCCGCCCTCCAGTACCTCAAAGTCGTATAAAAAGGGGTGAGGAGGAGGTTTTAAGTATTGGGAGGGGGTTTCAACAAAAAGAGTTTGGGTCAATATCTCTAGAAATTAAGGGTATTCTTTAATATCCCACGATCGCACGTGTTATGTGAGATGTTCACTAAGTGAAGTCTCCGTGACTCCGATCCATCCTATTGCGATGGAATCATGCCCTCCCCCTGGCCCTTCAAACATGTCATTTGTTCCCAAGCATTTCCCTTCTCACCCAAATAAGTTTGGGAGCAAGTCCACCAAACGATAGTCGAACCACGGCCGACTCCACCTTGTGCTTTGTGCGATGTCCATGGTAATGCAAATAAAAACTTCCTAGAGATACCTATCTTGTGTACACACATAGACACTATGGATACTCCCAACGACACTCCATTAATCATTGTCTCAACTCCCCTTGCGGTCAAGAACAAGTCTTTGAGGACAAAGCATGTATGCGCCATTTACAGCTTGTATGGACACCATTCTCACCATTTCCTAGACTTGGCCGAGTATTGGTCGATCCTTTGCGACCTGGATAATCACTCTCGTGAGTCCAAGACCACTTTCATCAAGGAAATTCACCCTCCAGTTTCTTTTGTGGATAAAACCAACACCATCTACATGATCTCTAGTTCCAGTACTACTTATGTCTCCCTAGTTGTGGAAGATCCACCTGATATATCTCAACACCACTTTTGGATGACAAAGAGATCTCGAAAAAAACCACCGATTTTACCCCATATCAATTATCCGAAGGCATGGAGTCATTTATTCCCATTGAAGGACAAACTCCTCCCCTGTGTACTTTGCGTCAACTGTAGAGTCTCCAAGGTAAGGCCAATTTCCTTCGAGGGAGGTCCTATTCTTGATTCACTCACCATGAAGCACTTGCGGCATAGTTTTTTTGTTTTTATTTTACATCATTTTTACCATGAGTTAGTGACCCCTTCTAATAGTTTCTCCATGTCTAGTCGCAATGAGTTCATTGTAGAAATTCATCGCATCATTTGGACATGAGTAGGTGGATGTAACGCCCACTCATGTGCCACTCGCATCCCACTGAAGGGTGTGGTCCCACGTCTGCACATGCGCACAGTATGTTGCACGTATGCCAATAGCGACAACCATGCTAGCATACGTTCAGGCTCCTAGACCTATACCAGAGGTCGAGGCATCTCTAGGATCTCCCCAGCTATCCATGCTCATGTATGGATCATCGTCTGTAGGGATAGGAAGCTGCCACCACTGTGCAAAAAGATACCAAGTAATGAGATGGCCTATACTAGATTGCTCCCTCCCGACTTTCTTCCAGCCATTTCTTGAAGTCACTTCTATTTGTGTACCACCCCGTGAATCACACCGTGTATGTTGAGCTAGATCCATACCCATAATCCTCCATTTTTTCTAGTTTTTACTCATGCACCACCGCACTAGGGGCAACATCACTAGCTGCTAGTCAGAGTCATCTGTAGTCCGTTTGAGACACCGTTTGCACCACCGGGTTTGGTTTTCTGTCCTCTATCTTTTGATGAGATTCTTGTCTCATTATCTCACTATGATTTTTTGAGAGTATTCCTTGGAATTCATCTCCATTTGCATACAATCACGTGAATCTCCCTGTGTATGTATTGGCATGTTCATGAGCCATCTGCTCCATCCATACTGTATAGTTGGCCATATTTTACCACCATCCATTGTACCACAAGTGGTCACCACCATTGTTTTGCATTGATTCCCATTAGCTATGTTCACAACATAACCTCTTGCTATATATTTCGAATGCTTCCCCCTTTCTTGATTTCCCATTATGGAGTTTTTGGTAAGCTTTGTTCTCACTCGTAAAAGAATGAAAAGATTGTCGAGCATGCTTGCTTCCTTTCATGCTCATTAAAGTATTTGAAAGGGTGTCTACATAGCTTCATTTAACTCCTTTTGTGGACTATGTAAAATACCATAAGAAAAGGACCGCCTTGGCACACTCAAGCAAGGAATGTTTCTCTTTGCATCCTTTTATTCTTTCTTGGGCATTGGGACCAAACTTTATGAAAAATATCATCATGGGTTGTCTTTAAGCTCTTTTCCAACCTTCTCATCAAGAAAATATTTCCGAGAAAACTTGGTTTTCTTCATTGGTGTAAAAGTATTTGAATGAACATCCAACAAGTGTAAGTTTAACCTTTTCTGGCATGCTTGGACTACCATGATAAAGAAGTCTTATGTCCCACAAAAGGGTGGGTGAGTTATCCTCTGTACACTTTTATCCCTTTTCAGACACATAAGACTATTAATTAAAAAGAGACCCCAATGGAGTCTTCTTCCTGTTTTCAGACTCTCTAAAAATGAAAACACCATCAAGCATTTACTTTCTCAGGCTCGCTGGAAATCCAAGAGATCGTGTCATAATGGTGCCTTTAGGTGCCACCCCATATATCACAGTTCGAAAACATTCCCCCATTAGCTCACCCAGTTCTTCAGAGTATTTTGCATTGAGTCTTCCTTTGATTCCATGGATATCAGAAGTCCAAGTTACATCCCTCAGTATTTGCCATCTACAATTACATTCTCGGTATTATAGCTATGATCCCTCTCCCATGAGTCAGTTTCATTTTCTTTTAGGTCCGCTCTGCCATCATACTTTGAACAAAGGAAGTTTGAGTCCCCCATGCTTCGCCTTCACCTGTTCCCCCATTCGATGTCCCAGTCCCCATATTGTTCCACAACTTTGGTTATCCCCCTCGTGCTTCTCGTCAAGGAAACCTTATTTCCTTGATTAGTTACAAGTCTCCCTCTATCGACGACAACACATCTATTCCAGAGGATAGCCCTAGAGGTCCCTGTATCCTGGTTTCATTAACCTTATTGATGAGTTCCTTATACCACTTGAGAGGATTACTTATTTCCTCCCATGATGGTTGTGTCTCACGTGCTCGACTTCAGCAACATCAACGCACCATTGAGATTCGTATCGGGTATTGGTCCATGCAGTATTTGGTCAAAGACCTCGGTTGTCACCTGAATATAGCATATTGGTAAGTCTATTTAGGGACCCAAACATGTTCATATACCTTGTAATTGTTGGGTTGCATTGCAAACATTTTTTAGAAGCCCCAAGAGAGGTGCTTCTGTATAGATCCATGATTGATGTGGCATATTGTACCACTGAGACTTTGACTCTCCGTCAGTGAGTCCCTACAGTTATGTAAACTTCTAGATCTAGCAGAGCATCAATTGTGCATATTTTGCATTCCATGAGAATGCCATGGTTCCAATGTATCCATTCTTTAGGCCATCATTGCATCCAGCCTCTCATTGAGGCCACCATTATGTTACATCAGTTGTATATGTATCGATCAGCTCCCATATTTTTTATCCTTGACCCCATTATTTATTCTTTTGACACTATTACGAGCATGGGTATGACTGCCTCATCCATATGCATGCCACACATTCTTTGACCAATATTAATACAAACAGCAAAAGCCACCATGTCTCGAATGAGGAAGAGCCGCTTCTTCACACGGCTCTCCACTATCCCCATGATCCTACGATGTCTGTCGACCATACGATGAGATCCTTCCCTCACACATTAGGGGAAATTTGTTAACGCAAGAAATTGCTCAACTAGATATACATGGACTAAACCACATAAAAATGTCTTTTTCCTACATTTTCCCCTTATTTTTGACCTCCACAACAATGTTTTAAACTTAACCTCTCTCAAAAAGCTCAAAATTATAAAAAAGGGCCTAAAAAGCTCACAAAAGAGCTAAAAAGCTCACAAAGGGGATAAAAATCCCAAAAGAGATAAAATTCAAAAAAAGGGGGCTTAAAACCCTAAATAGGTATTAAAACCCTAATTACGGTCCAAAACCCTAAAAGAGAGAAAAGGATAAGAAAAAACTATAAAAGAGTGTGGAGGCCTCCATCACAAGATTCACTTCTTCCTTCTGTCATTATTATATTTTCATGAGTACGTTGGGAAGCCATCATTCTCAAAATACTCACCTCATTTTCTAATCATTACATTGCCCCACCTCCTCCCATCATGTATGTTGAGGCCCCCTCCATACTAACAAGCCTGTGGACAAGCGATATCATCCCAATTTAGGGCACGATGGCCCACTTTCAAGGAAAAAAAAAGGCATACTAGTCTCATTTTTGTTTTTTTAGCTCAGTAGTTTTTTCTTATTGTTTGTTGTGTTACTAATATTTTATTTGCAGCTATCTCTTTTCCATTGAACTCTACCCTTCTGTCCCATAGATGGAAGGGTGATGCTTTTGCATGTAGCTAGGGTGAAAACCCAACTACATTCCTCGGGATCTTTCTGGTACAAATTTCGTAGTGGAAATCTTCAATGTTCTCCTCTGGTACAAGAGGTTTCCACCATTCCTTCGATTTCCACATCCTAAAGGGTTTTTCAGGGGATCCTTAGCCTCAAAATTCCTTCACCTTTTCCAGTGGACTATGTTGAAGATGTTCATTTATCATAGGGATATCATCTCGACTAGCTATACAAGGCTCCTATTGTGAGGAATATCTAGTAAACAACGCAGTATTTCCATCTCTAACCTCCGAGAAAATATGAAGATGAATGAGGATTATGTTTTCCCGAGTTGATTTCCAAATGATGGAGCTAGGGATGTTTTCCCCGAATCTAATCAGCAATTGCTTAGGCCATTGAGGAGCATATTTCTTGTGCCACAATTTATCCCATGGTTCCTCCTCATGGGTTATCCATTTCCACCATATTTTGGCTCCAATCATATTTCCACCAAGAAATGTATGCCTTTTTGTTGTACCTCCTGGATTTTGCTATCCAACTTCTTTTTAGCATGAAAAATGTTTCCAAAGGAATCACTATTACATTTCTTGATTTTTTTCTTATGATTTTGAGATTTTGTTGAAACTAGTACATCATATTTCCTCTAATGGGTGGCAATTCCTCCCACCATTCTTTGATTTTATCCAGGAAATCAGCCTGAAGGAGCCACAATTTCTAAAATGAAAGGGTCTTCGAAGATTGACCCCTATTATTTCCCATTCCAAACTTATAGGCCAAGGATATGAGCCGGCTGACGAAGGTACGGAGACACTAAATTCTCCCCCTGCCATCATAATGGACTCAGAAACCAAAAAGAGGTCTAGTCAACAAGCTATCCCTCTATCTCATGGTCTTTTATTGTTCCAAGTAAAGGTATTGTTGGTCGTTCTGACATCGACCAGTTCTAGGTTTGCAATGACTTCATTGAAATATTCACTAATGGGGTTTAGCTTCCGTATCCCACCTTTTTTCTCATAAATATTTCTAACCAATTTTAAGTTCCCTCATAAGATGCAGGGATTTCCACCCACTTCCATTTTGATCATCCCTAACGAGTATAGAAAATTTAGTTTCTGCTCGACATGATGAGGCCCATAAATATTGGCCAAGAACCCCCGAGTACTCATCCGTAACATCTGGAATTATTCTGAAAGGGAGAACTGCATTGCTATGAATTCATAGAGTACCACCTCTCTTGGGTTCCATAAAATCCCAATTCCCCCTACCGCTCCTTTCGCATCAATAGAAATAGCTCCACTTCCCACTAGAATTTCCCCCCTATAACTTTAAGTTCATCTTCTGAGAACTTTGTTTCTTGTAAAATATGATACTCTTCTTAGAAGACAAATATTCAAGGTATTGTTACAGCCTCTTATATTCCAGGACATAATCCGCATTGGGAAACTATTTGGTTGCAGTAGAAAGGGCCGCATCTACGGTGGGATTGTAGAAATTCAGGCCTGCAGTAGATTAATTTCACCCTCAACAATTAACAATTGATCATGCAAAATTATCAACAATGGAGACTGAATATGGAGCTGTAACAAAAAATTATATTAACTGAGTGTACAATAGCCAACACTGTAATAACATAGGCTGCTGAATATATAGAATACATGAGAAAATCGAATGCATAAGGAAGCATCCAAATCTATCATAAAGCAGGCTTACCCAAGATAGGCAAATCCCCCATAGGTGTAAAAAGCTGATCCCAAATCTATCAAGGACCCCACGAATTAGCAAGGGCGCATGGGCAAGATAAAGAGTGGTCAAATGGCAGCTCATACATGCTTTTGCATGGAGGAAAGAGTGGAGGAGGAAGAGGCAACAAAGATGATTCACCTCACCTAGTCTTGCTTTCCTATGTGCCTTAAAACATTGAAAAAGCAGGGAATAAAGCAGAAAAAGCAGATGAGCGCCTAGGAGGCCAAGAATAAAGCAGATTTGATTCCCAAGGCTTTCCCAAGCGCTCCATGAGTCAATAATGGAAAGTTTGACCTCTATGGATAGGCAATTAGCAACTTGCACATGGTGGGACTCATGGACTAGGCAAATAAGACAAAATAAATGAAATAATGTCTAAGTGGGTAAATACTATGGGTTGATTATTCTAACAGGGATACTGCCCTAATGCTACTAGATTAGTGCCAATGATTTGGATTCCTTAGACATTTCTATGCCTTCCTCTTTTTTCTTTTTTCTTTTCTTTTTTCCATCTGGGTTGTTGAGAGAATCATACGTTATTTGAAGAAACTTCATAGTTTTTCCCTTAATAATCGCCATTTTCTAGCAGAGAGACTTGTTGTGGAGGTATTTGTTCTGATAAATTTTTAGAGCACGCCACGTCCAATCCTTCCAAGTCTATATCTCCTAGCTCCATTTCCTCTCCATCGGTTTTAGTTACCATATTATCATTCTTGTTTGTCTCCTTAGTGTCTTCCTAGGTCGATATCTTCAAGCTAGGTTTTGTCTTTGGACCTTGTTGTTCTTCTGTCTAATCTTTCTTCTGGTCATTACTTGTCTTTTATTTTTGTAGGTATTCAAAACCATTTTGAGTTTGAAATTTTTTGTGGATCTCAGGTCCTGTTATTTTCTTGGCTGATCTATTCTTATTAGGAACGCTGGTAAATCTTTTGACATCTTGATTTTCTTTATCTTTCTTTCCTCCTGGTTTTTTATTCTATGGACACTCTCTGAACAAATTTCCATGCATGTTGAACCTTCTGCATCTGAAGGGTATATGCTCATAATCTATCGCTTGGAACCACTCTTCATCATCCCATGATAACTCTATTCCATCTAAAAGAGATATCTAGGTAGATGCATATTGTTGCATAGGAGGTATAACACCTCTATCTAGTTTACTCTAAGACTTTTACAAAGTTCCCCAAAGTGTTTACAATTTCTGTTAGTATCTCTTCTTTCCAGTATTCTGTTGGTAGGGAGTACATTATGATCCATACAAGGGCTATCGTTATATTTTCTTTATCCATATTAAACTATTGTTTCCATGGTCTGAGGAAGAGACCTGCGAAATTAAAGAAATATGGCCCATTATAACATATTATGGTTCTCTCCTCTGCATTAAAGAAGATAATCATGAAGAAACATTTTTCCCCCAGTTGCAGATCATAATCTCCTTGAGGTTTCCAAGTAGTTTTTATCCACCACACTAGAATCTTCTTTGCGAGACAAATCCCCACAAATTTACTGATGAGGGCATGCCATTTCATGTATTGAATTTATTCCCTTACTCTTTCCGAGCTAGTTTGTAGATTTGACATTGTTTTTTTTATTTTGGGACACATTGCCCAGACTTTCTGTAATATCCCTTCGCACTGCCTTCTTTGATGGTCACACTCGTTCCTTCTCCATCCTTCCCCGAATGGATATCAGATGCTTGCATCTTCCTTTTACCATTTTCAATCTCCATATCCGAGCCCAGTAAAGGGGGACCTTCCCCACCCTATGTGTGCTTTCTCATCCCAGGACTTGTCCTCCCAGATGGAGGTACAGGCTTTAGCCCTTGTCTGAACCTTCAGAAACTTTCCAACTTTGCAGCTTCAATTCACCGTGATGCCTCACGCCTCCATATCCTTTCTACCCAATGCTCTTCATACTATTATATTGCATGTGATTTGGGATTAACAGGTGTCCATATAGAGGAATGGAACGTATTTGTCTTGGGTTTAAATGATCTAGGCACAAGACTTTCAAAGAAGTCTCATAATTTAGTTTGGGAAAATAATAATTTTGATGGACAAATAAATGCAAAAGATGCATATAAGGATACATCTACAACTGATATTATTATTACAAGGAAATGGTGGTTCAAGATTCTATTGAAGTGTAACATGCTACTAAATCTCAAATATTTTATCTAGATGTGTTTAGAAAAAAGGATCATGACATGGGACAATCTTATAATTAGAGGCTTCATTAGACCAAATTAATGTTGCTTGTGTAGAAATAGAGAAGATATCATAGATCGCATGTTTGTTGAATGTACTTACACCAAATCTATTTGGTTTGAACTTCTATCAATTTCTTACATTTATGATGGATGGAAGGAGTCGGGATTTGACAAAAACTTGAAATTTTGGGTACAACAACATCCCCAGCATAAGGATCTTTACTCCTTCAAGTATGTTGGAGTATATGGAAATCCATTAACCTTGTCCATTTTTTAAGATATTCAACCTCATGCTTGGAAGACTAGAATCAATATTTTGGGGATTTATAAGGATTATCATAAGTCTCATGTTAATATAATACCAAAGTTGATGTATGATCCAATTTATCCTGCTGATGGAATATGTAGTTTTTTTTATAGGGCTACTTCAGACAGCTACTATGGTTGTGATATGGTGTTGAAAACATTTGAGAAGAAACAATTTCACCTTTGGATAGGTGGTGGGTATGGTACAAACACACAAGCAAAGCTATTGGCCTTGTGGGGCTTACTTCAGTTCGCTTTTTCTCGACAATTTACCTCAATTTATATCTTTGGTGACACAATAATTATAGTGGATTTTAAAAATGACAAGGGATCTATATAGGTGGAAGTGTTGGACCACCGGTGTCAAAGGAATAGATTCCTTATCTCCAATTTTCCTCCTTATCCTTCACTCACATCTACAAGAATTACAACCACTTGCATACCAACTCTCTAAAAAATATTTAAGAGTGGAGGAGGGTCTTCTTTATTTCAAAGAATTAGAGGATGGCTCAAACATTGATGAGGGTTGTTTAAAAATAAATTAATGGGACTTTAGTTCAACGACTGTGTCTTTTTGTATTGCTACTTATCGGACTCTGCAAACCCTATGAAACTATAGTGTTAATATTTTCACAGGCATGTTTCTTTCTCACTCTTAGTTTCTCATTTTTTCTTTGCTTATGTACTTAGTTCCTAGTTTTTCTTAGTAGTTGTTGATTGTTGAAAAATTACTTATGGATATATTTATGTATTCTAAATTATAATTTTGATTTGTTTGGATAACAAGTTATATAAGTTGTTGCACCGAGAGGCGCTTTACAGCCGAGTATGGGGGAGATCTCGTAACGTTACATAATGTTATGAAACGTTATGTAACTTTACTTTTTACTTCTAAAAAGCAAGAAGTAATAAATATATTTTGTCCGCCATTAAAAAATAAATAAAAAATTATCCGCCAAAATAAATTTCAGCCACAAAAACAACCTAATATGGGGGAGATGTTATAATGTTCCTACATTAAAAAACAATAAAAAATAAAAAATTGAATTGTCCACAAAAAAATGTTGGCCTTGCATATGGTTTTAAAACCATGTGGAAGGCCTCCTAAACAACCCATGGTTTTATTGTACATGGTTTATGAGGGCCTTGCAAATGGTTTTAAAACCATGTGCAAGACCTCCTATACAACTCATGGTTTTATTGTACATGGTTTAGGAGGTCCTTGTAAATTGTTTTAAGACCATGTGCAAGGCCTCCTAAACAACCCATGGTTTTAGAAGGGCCTTGCACATCGTTTTAAAACCATATATGGGGGTGATGTTGTAATGTCAATTCCTAACCAAATAAAAAATAATAAAAATATTATATGTTTGCATAATTAATATTAAATATTAATAATAAAAATATTATATGTCGGCCTTAAATAAAAAGATGCGTCTTTTGATTTGAATCAAATCAATGGCTATATATAGGACACACCAAAGTTGATAGCTCCTTGAGTGCAATACCTAAGAAGATGTTTGCACCTCTAGAGATTTGATCCCTCTCGGCGCTTGATAGAGCCTAGGATTTGGATCTACACTCGTTAACAATCACTTCTATTTACCTACTATATCAGCATGGTTTGAATAACACGTTGTAACAACCTTACTTATAATGAGATGGATGCAAAGTTGCATGGTAGATATTGCTTTATTAACCAAATTAATGTCTCTAAGGTAAAAGGAACTCGTTCGACTCATTTCGAAAAAACATCTCTATTAAGATAAAATGTTTAATACTATATATATGTGTGAGTGTGTGTATTTATTCTAATATATACTATTATATGATACTTATAAAAATTAATATATGGACATTTAACATCTATTTATTTATTTTTATTACCAAGATTTTAACAACCACTTTTATATACCTAATTTTACCGTCATGTATTGAATAACACATATTTACCAATTTTTTACTTTAATAGGTTTTAAAACTATCAAATTTCCTTATTAAAAAATCTTGTTATTTATACACCAATTACTTAACCTTGTGTATTTAAATGTACACACAATATTATATTTTAGACACACTATCAAACCATCCAATACTACTAACTTAATCAATGAACACATATTTCATTAAATTTGGAAATATTTTATTACAAGAACAATGCGAGAATTGAGTTTTTTTGTTATTTTGTAATTCTAGATCCACTGTTTAATTCCAAATTTAATGAAATATGACACCTCCTATCATCACTTGATAGATATAAATAATAATAATTGTTTAAAGATGTTTAATATGGTGAGAGATTGTTATTTAAATAATCTTAAATTTCTCGATCACTTGTAATTACTAATGAATTTTTTTTTATGAAAAATAAATGAATAAATATATTTATTTATTATGAAATATATAGTTCTTATTAAATAATGACATAGTTATTGCTAAATAATAACAAATAGATATCAGGTACCACTTCTTGAGAGATTGTGTTCAAAGGGAAACCAGGTACATCAGGTACCACTTCTTGCAAGATTGCAAACACCTAGACATCAGGTACCACTTCTTGAGAGATTGTGTTCAAAGGGAAACCATTCAGTTGGAGTACATACAAATAGATGAGTAGGTGGTGGAAATTTTCACCAAGGCACTTTGTAGACAAAGTTTTGTGAAGTTCAAGGATAAATTGGGGTTGCTACCGAATCCCTTCCTCGTTGAGAGGGAGTGTTAAACTAGTAGGAACAAGGAAGGTCTTCCTCCATGCATGTGTTCTTGCATGCAGAAGACTTAAATTAGGAAACTAGTTGTATTTAATTTATTTTTTATAAGTTTACTTTGGAAAATAAATTAAAGTGATCTAACTTAACTTTAGTGAAACGCTAGAGTTAAAGTGAAAGTGAAATTATGGATTTTTCTTTACCATTAGTTAAAGTGAAAATGAAATTAGGGTTTTCACTTTACCTAAAGTTATAAAGGAGAGATCAATTGGCAGAACACACACACACACTTGTATTCCAACAGAGACACAGGATACAAGCATGGAGAGAAAGTCACACACACTTGTATTCCAACAAAGACACAGGATACAAACATGGAGAGAAAGTCAGATAGAGGATTTAGCTGGGAAGATGGAGGAGGGAGCAGCAAGATCACCAAGCTTCGTACAAATGGGTCGTACACTCACACATGAGGGTGTTGAGGTTTAGCTGGGATTTTCCCAGTGATTCTGCGGGGTACTGCATTCACTAGGTTTGGGTGAATTTGCAGTGATTGTAAAATTTCCATATTTTCTCATAATAAAATCTATATCTGGTTGCTGCACCGGTTTTTCCATCTTGGGTTTTGTCAGGGGTTTCCATAGCTAAAATTATAGTGTCAATATTGTGATGTGATGTTGTGATTTATTTCTCAGTTTTATATTCTGTTGGATACTGTAAAATATATTCATGTGTGGTTATCAGTAGCGATTTGGAGGCACTATTTAGCAATAGTTTGAATATTAAAGGAAAATTTTCAAGAATAAACATATTGATATAAAGTACCATTTTGTAAGATAAGTCATTGGTGAAGGTCAATTAGATCTTAAATAGGTTCATACTAAAGAAAATTGTGTAGACATGCTTACAAAACAAGTGTTGTTAGAGAAGTTACGATGGTCTGTGTCTTCTCTTGGATTAAAAAATGGACAATGAAGAATCATGCGAAAAGTATTAGAAAAAATCGTTGTCAAGGATGAGATTGTTAATATTGACAACTAGTTAGTTAACACAAACCTTGATTTGTTTACGAGAAGTTTACGTAACTAGTATAACCGGAGACAATTCTATCTATGTAACTTATTTTATGAATGGATTTTCATATGAATTGGTGGCGGTACTAAAAAAGTAGTAAGACTTATCATGTAATCTCAAACGTGGATACTTTTCGTGAGTGGATGTTTCCCTTTATAGGGTTTTAACACATTAAATTATGTGTCCAATGTTCATTTGTATAACCGATTTTTTATCTCCCTTTAATAAGGGGAAATGTTTGAAGCTCGGTAAGGAGGATGATAACATACCCTCCCAACCACCCCACCTATAGCCCATTTGTCCACATACCACCTTCTCCATTCCCCAATTTAGTATCTAGGTTAGGTCACTATGCTCGGGATGGCATATTATATGTTGAATGTCCTAATTATTCCAAATAAAAATCTTTAATCCCCATTTCTATCTATTAGAAATTCAAACTTTGGGTTATGATGTATTAGCTTAATAACATTTAATTCAGTTTTATTGAGATTTAATATACTGAAATTCTAAACAAATTTAATTTCATAGAATATTTTGTTGCGCCGAGAGGCGCATTCTACAGCCCGGTATGAGGTAGAAGGGTAATTCCGTGCTCAACGTGGAGATGACACGTGTCACATAAAAAAGTCGGCTTATATATCTATATATATACAAGTCGGCTTAATAATTAATAATCTTAGGTGTNTAAGTATGCATATGAGAAACGATTGAATTATAGAAATATTTTGAGGTGCAAACCCTTTTTTGGAGTGCAATTGTTGAAGCAGGGTTTGCACCTCGAAATATTTGATCCCTCTCGGCGCATGATAGAGCCGGGTAAAGCTAGATCTAAGCTGGTATAGATATAATATGAATACTTGATTTTTAATAATGAACAATTACAATTTGAAAAACCAATTTAAAAAACCAAATTTTAATTAGTTAAAAACTATATAATAAAAATGCTATTTAATTTTATACCCTCTTATTAAAATAATTATATATAATTAGTTTCCTTCTCTAACAGTCTCATATCCCACGTTCTTAATAAATATATATATATATATAATCCTAAGGCATTTATAATAGTAAAGGAAAAAGCGAGTATATATAGCACAAGTAATGGAAGCATCTAAGTCATGAGCTCAGCCAACACCACCAAGAGCGAAGGCATAGGTAAGGGAAGAAGCATACCCAGTATATATAGCATGACCATCAGTAATGGAAGCATCTAAGTCATGAGATGAGCGAGCACCACCAACAACGTAGGCATAGGTAACATATGTAGTAGTAGTAGTTGATCTAGTATATTCATTACATGAACTAGTACCGGTATCTACAGTTTAACAAGCAGCTTAGCCGATAGTTTATTGGCCTAGTCATAACAGTCGTAAACAAGTTGATGATGGTAAGCACCAGCAGTAGCAGCATAGCATTTTCAGTAGCATGGGCATCTGAGCCAGGAACTATAGCATTTTCAGTAGCATAGCATCTAAGCCAAGAACTATAGACGGTTGGACAGATTGGGTCTTTGGGAGATCAAGGAGATAACACTCTAGGAGAGAAAATCAGGATGGATCAGGTCTTCGTCAGAAGGATGGAAGGAAGGTGGTTCTATTTGAAATGTATGAAATCAGATATTTTTCTATAGCCAATTGAGAGTTCGAGAAATGAGATTTTGAGAACCCAGATGGGGAAAATATGCCTCGGAAACCCTCCAAACAAAGGTTCACTTCATAACAAAATGGCTCGGGACATATGCAAGCTGGTTTTAGAGACCGGATTACACAAAAATAAACAACTTAATCGATTAGATCAACTGCATCAATTGAATAAGCTACTCAGTAAGCTACTTAATAAATGACTGGGTAAACTAGTGCTAGAGGATCCATATATGGCTCTATATATAATATGCTTCAAATTATTGGAAGACATTTTATTCTCTTGTTTATGGTCATGTTCTAGGGGTTCCAACACATCGGCTAAGTCATTAGCTAACTAAGTGTTATATTAGTATCTGCCACATTAATTATGATCATGTTCTAGGGAGTTCCAACACATCGGCTAGGACATTAGCTAACTAAGTGTTATATTAGTATCTGTCACATTAATTGAGCATTAATACAAGCATGCATGTACATAAACATAGAATTGAATTCACACCAATTAAATCATAAGAGCGAGCCAACCCATATTTACGCCGATAGGCGTTATTCAATGGTATTTTGGGGGGTTTGGGGGAGATGGACTTGCTTGAGTGGATCATCAAGATCCAGCAAATCCCGCCAAGTGGATGCTCAAGATCGTCTCATTCGTCTGATCTTTTAACAAATGAGTTAGGAGTGTTTGTTAACGGATGAGGTTGTCAGTCGTTAGCATTCGCTGGAGTCGTTAGCATTCGCTGGAGTCGTGGAAGATGACATCAGTCGCTAACCGCGGACGAGCCTGTTAGGAGACGTGGAAGAGATAAAGCAGATCGCGCGCCGAGTCGCGCGCCGAGTCTGTTAGACGTGGTGGTGGAGTCTTAGCTGCCGACGATGGTGGAAGGTAGATTAGTTGCCGTAACTGCAATCCATCGCAGTGATTCTCCTGATTCTCTTCACCTCGTGATTATTTTCAGCCAGATTCTCTTGGAAGGCGAAGAGAAGGAAGCTCTGGGCATTTCGATATAAGCCAAGAACAGCGCGTCATAATGCGAGGTATAGACGGGACTGTTTCTGTTCTTCTGCAAAAGCCCTGCAATCCAAGGACTGTTTCTGTTCTTCTGCAAAAGCCTTGCAATCCGAGGACGTGATCCGCGTGGAGGATGAAGTCGAACCGCTACGTCTCCATTTCAAATCCTACTACGACGCCCTGGACCGCGCAGTTGTAGGAGCATTACCACAGAGGTCTGTATAAAAAAGTGTTAAGAAGCACCAGCTAATCGTCTCAAGGGGTTGTTAAAATTGTTGATCCTGTAGCAATCAAATTGTGTCTATAGTGTTTGCAAGATGGTAATGCAATGCAATTCAGCTTTTTATTTCTATGATTTTGATTCAGTTTGCTGAAATGTTTTGAGTAGGTTTGCGAACTCTGGGAGCGAGAGACTCTTTGATTTCCAATGGAATCTGGGAAAATTACAGGCACAGCTTATAGAGTGGGGGCATCTTCAAGTAGACCACATGAAGATCCTCAAATGTCAGAAGCATTGCCAGAGCCACCTCCATTGGAGTTAACTAAGCGACGTGGACAAGGTCAAGCAGGTAGACGCATAGATTTACTGTCTAACCATTAACCATTTTCAAGTATCCTTAAAGAAAATTCAGGATTCATTTCATTGCCAAAACTTACAATTTGATCGGTCAATAATGTTTATTAATTTACTTTCAGTTTTATGTATCCATTGTTTTCAGTCATTTGCAATATATGAGATCTAGCTTGAGATTATAGAGTGTTTTTTTAATGTTATTAATTATTTATTTGGTGTGTCCTTTCTCTATAATCATGTTTAAAACCCTAACGAAGTTTAAAACCCTAAATGGCCGAACAAGAGAAACCCTCAACCCTCATACTAACAACTGGACTGTGAGAGTTTACAGAAATGAATGAATTATTATCATTATTCATAAATACTATTTATTTCCTTTTAAACTATCCACTGTCTTCAATGATTAATTTATATTTAATTCATATAAATCACTCTGAACACCGAAGACAGAGAACTAGCTGTTCGGGTGTTTGAGGGAATGGGTTGCAACAATGCTCGGGACTTCCTTCAGAGTCTCCATCAAAAATGCCTCGTCGATTTTCAAGAGCTGTGCGTTAATGAAAGCGATTTTTATTCCAACCCTAAGATAATCCCATCGGCTATCGATTGTCTTTAAGATATCAAATTAGGAAGAGATGATGTATGTAATATTTCCTTGAACTTAATTATTCTATCTTCTTTCCTACTATACGATTTGCATGATCTTATTGTTTA